>JAQZBX010043718.1:0-21579 GCA_029593785.1 Cabassous unicinctus | reverse complement strand
AATAAATTTTATATTAATGGCACTGCAATTTTTATTGTGGCTACCACCTGTGTGATATTATAGTAGTCTATAGTCACATGTTACAATTCATCTACTTGTTGCATAAGCTAGTCCAATTAATTCAATGGTGATATTATGGGGACCTTGAGTCTTTTAAATATATAATTGCTATTATCTCTGAAAGCCCTTATAAAATATCGTTTTTTCTTCAGATTTTCTGCCTTGTTTGTGATGTAAGATTTTCTTCAACAGAATCAATAGATGGGTTTTTCCAGTTACTAATTATATCTCTTCCAAACAAACATTCAAATAATGAGGAAATAATCACAGGACAGTTACATAGCCAAAGTAATCCTACTCTGGAGGTGTCTTGAACTGTAACTCGATTCATAATCCAAGCAGATGGCTGTCTATATCTGTATCAGAATACTGAATCTCAAGTATCTATTTAATATATCCCCACATTTCCAGAATTAAATTCTGCCCATCACCCAAGTCTAACAAGCTCAAGATGTATTCCAAAAAATGTTCTCTCATGTCACACAGTTCATAGTAGCAAAGTCATACAAATGCATTTGACTTGTTGGCTAATACCTCTCAAATTAGAAGCTTTACTTGTTTTGAGCTGAGATTGGACTATGTTTATTGATCTAGAGGTAATCAGGTGTGTTGTCATTTGATTTTGGGAGTCTGAGTGGTGCCTGGTTCAGGTGAAGGCATTGTGTGTTCTCTCAAGTATAAATTCTTCAAAATGATGGTGAAGTTCTAATTTGTAAGCTGCACAGAAAGCATTAAGGGATTTCATTTCTAGGCTAGCTTGGAAATGAAAACTTCATACATCAGTTTCAAAGAGAGATCATTTTCTCATATTTGTGAAGACAGGTATTTGGGAGTGTTTAGTTGTAGCTGAACATGTCAGGATCCCCTTACTCTAATGCATGGTTTCCAACCTGTACCCCATAATAAGTGCTTGGGGATTGTATCATGCTCTATGTGAACCAGGACATGAACTTCTGTAGTACCATGGATCTCTCAAATTGACCTCTGGCAATTAATGGAGAGATAAAACACAAAAGAGAGGAAAAGGATAAGTAAGGGAACAGAAAAAAAGAAGATGAAGGACTGTAAGAAGCCTAAGAAGTATTAGGCATGTTGGACGATGGCCACCAACTCTATCCTTATCAAACCATCTCTTCTGGACACACTTCAGTTTTACCAAGTAGATTATAACCAAGAATATGCAGGCTCTAGCCTTGTAACCCAATGTTATAGACAGATGCCTGTCGTTTCAGTAACTGGTAAAGCAAAGACTTTTTTGTGTCCCCTTTTGATCCTTCAACAAAAGTGTTCCCTTCTCTGTCCCTTTTCTTTTTATGATCTCAAAAACAGACTTAGTTACTGTAAAGACAGTCAAATGCAATATTTAAAATGTTAGAATAAACAATAGTTCATTTTTAGGTTGAAAGTCTATTACAGGATACAACCACTTAAATATCATCTTGAAGATTGTCTCGCTCTACTTCTTCCCTCCATCTCTTGCCCATTTTGCAATTTATTTTTACTACCTTGTCTCCTTACATTTTTTTCAAAGTGGATGTGCAATTAACAGGAAAGGCAAACAAAATAGTTAAGAGGAAGTTTAAGAAAAATGGAAGAAAAACAGGTGAGATAAATGATCTACTTCATGCCTCAAAACTTAAGTCATATGTGAACAGATAATATCTTCTCTTTCCTAAAATGTAGAAATATTTTTATACAACATTTACTGTGTTGCCCTTCATTTTTAAAGTTTTTTATAGAACACAAACAATATGCAATGCTAATTCATTTGATTGCCTTATCTTCTTTTCTCATGAAAATATTATTAATGTGGCAAAAATAAAATGAATGTGATTAAGAGAAGTGGCTTGGAGAATGGGCTTATAACATAAAACTCTGTAATTCTTGACTATGTGCATACACACGCATGTTAAGATATCAAGTAGGACTTTTTCTTCCCCTTTATCCTGGTATTATTTCAACGGCCATCTGGAAAAATGTGAAAATTCCAATTCCTCCACATTCCTGTTTAACATGTCAGCAACTGGAGCCAACTACCTCCTTCTCCTGGCTTAAAAAGACAACCATTCAGGAGTCAGTGGCCACAGGAAGTTCTGAGGAGAGGAAGAGGGAAAAATATGTGTAATATGGGGGCATTTTCAGGACATTGGATTTGTCCTGCATGATGTTGCACTGACGGATACAGGCTATTATATATTTTGTAATACCTTACAAAATTGCACTGGACAGAGTGTAAACTATAATATAAACTGTAGTCCATGGTTAATGGCAATGCTTCAAGATGTGTTCATCAATTGTAACAAATGTACCACACTAATGAAGGATATTGTTTATATGGGAAAGTATGGGAGAGTGAGGGAGTGGGGCATATGAAAATCCCCTATATTTTTTATGGAATATTTATATAATCTAATGTTTCTTTAAAATAAATAAATAAACCCATTTAGAATGACTTTATAATCACACCACTAACTTTTCCCATTTCCTGATCATACCCCATACAGTACAAATAAAAGAATGAGTGGTGAGTATATTGGAGGTAATTCAGGGAGTGCAATGTTTCAGGTGAAGTGTGCTGGTCTCTGCTTTTATTCTCAAAAGGTGAAAATCACATTGTCAATTGGCCTGGGCACTCATCTGGAGGCATTGTGGGAGAATCCACTGCCAAGTTCTTTTTAGTTTGATGGTAGAGTTCACTTCTTTGAGAATGCAGAGCTGAGGTCCTTGTTTAATTGTCAACTGTCAACCAGGAGCCTCTCTAATCTCACAAAAGTCACTTGTATTCCTCATCTTCTTGCCTTCTCCATCTTCAAACCAGTAACTTTGGTTGAAGTCATCCTCGTACTTCAGTTCTCTCTGACTTCTCCTACTATATCTCTCTTGGCTGGAGAAATGTTTCTGCTTTTAAAAGCTCATGTGGTTTTCAGTGAATGAAAGATGGCAGCATATGAGGTCATCAGAAGCCAGGAAATTGCTATGCACATGGCACTGTGGGGAATCAACAATAGTTTGATCATATAAGTATTCAGGCAGGCAAGTTACAGCAGAGGCTCATATCACAGTACTAGTGATCAATCAAAGCAGGATCAAAGAATAGATATCTTAGGCTGAGGATACTCTGGCTGCAGAATACAAAATGGACTTTATCGAGGCCAATGGAACTATCAATATTTTTTTATTCTCATGATTGCTATGTAAAAGAAGGACTTAAGTTTTGCTATGCAGTGATTAGCAGTCATGAGGAAGAGAACCAAGATCTTGATGTCACTAAAGCCTTGTGCAAAACTTGGATTATGTAATCATTGTTGGATATGGCATTCATTGCACAGTACCTTCAAACCTTAGTTTATGGGATATGCTATTTGAAAAAGGAATGTTGTAATGGCAAGCTACATTTGGAAGAAATAAATGGAGATTTCAGAAGTCTAGATGGACCTAATGATCACAATAATGAGAAATTTCCCCAACATGGTCCTAAAGTAGAAATGAAAAAGATTTTAATCATTCTCTGTTTTGTAGGACTCTGTGTCAGTCCTAGTTATATAAGTACAATCACTGTATTATTCTGTTGCATGGCTTCAGGGCACATGAGAAAGCACAACGAAGGAATCATACACAAGAAAAAAACATAAGTTAATTAAAAGAACTTTAAGCTTTGAGTTCAAAATCTCCTCTCAACTGAGTTTTAACATTTTCACTTACTTAGAGAATCATTTGCCTCTCTGGATAGTTTTATCTTATGGATAAAGTGATATTAATTCTGTCTATTGATACTATTTCATTTTTAGTATGTAAGAATAAAAAAATATGATTGCCAATAATAGAGCTAATTTACTCCAAAATAGTATTCCCTGAGTATAATTTATTTATTTCCACTGTCATATTCCTTGAACTTTGAGAGAATACTTGGGTTAATATTTGAGCTGATTTTTGTCAGGGAGAAACAACAGCAACAACTACAAAGGAAAAAACCTTCAAAGAAACTCAAAACCATATACCCCAGATAATTGCTGAAGAATTGTGTAAAAAATACTGCAATGAAGAACACTTTAGGATTCTAAATTTCATAAATTTATTATATTCTATTGCCTTAACTATAGACTTGTCTTTTACCATTTGCTCCCCCTCTTATAATTCTTAGTTGTTTCTACTTATAAATTCAGCTCACACTATTAAATTTCATTTTTGTAAATTGTGATGTGTTGTTTAAAGTTCAATTCCATCTGATTTCCAGTTTTACTCTGAATACCTTAATAAAGTTTCTTAAGACGCAGGTGGGCACTGAGGCTATATTTAAGGGAAGTGGAAAGGAATTAACTTGCTGTTAATGAGGATATTTTATGCATTTCAGTTATCAGTTTAAGCTTTTGTGATAAGCTTTCATAAAACTTTAGGCCATTCCTGATGGTTTTCAAGAGTTTGCATTCTGTAGAACACATCATAGGTGCCATACTGTGACTTCAGTGGAGAGAAGGCAAAAATAAAAAGGGACTAAGATTTCTTGAGATCCTACTGTGATCGAAGATATAGAGAAAATGCTTTCTAACAATGACATTTATTCTTCAAAAATATCGTAAAAGCAAACTGCAAATGCTGAGAACCTTGAAAATATATTTACAACACTTTTGAAAGACAGAGATACACCTTCTTTATTATGTAAATAACTCTCAAAATCAATTAAAAAAGGATAAGAAATTGTCTTCAGGTGCATTGTGAAGTAAGAAGTATAGCATAATATGTACACATTTCCTGCCACTTTTACAAATTTATTCATTGCCTGCTTTGTGACAAACATTGTACATGTTATTAGAGATGTAAAGTTCAGTGATTTAATAATCACAGTATTTGAATAACTTACAGTCTGAGGGGATGCAATCACCCTATGTATTTTGTTTGTTTGTTTGTTTGTTTGTTTTTTTATGTGCTGAGTATGAGAAGGTAGTAACCTAAAACAAAATAGCCCCTGGAATAAATAATATCAGATTTGAATCTTGAAGCATTAGTCACATTTAAGTAAATGAAGAAAGATTCTTTGGGAAGTGGTTGTGGCTCAAGTAATTGAGTTCCCGTTTACCATACGGAGGACCCCAGTTCAATCCCAGGACCTCCTGCTAAAAAAAGAAAAAAGTCATGCCAGATCTTCATGGTGTGGGGAGGTGCAGTCCCTGGTGCTATAAAATGATGCACAAAAAAGACCATTTTGCAACCAGATAGAAAATAGGGGAAAAAAAGAAAGTAAGAGGCTAGCACAAGTGCCCAAACCATCTCAACATCATTAAGACTACTTCCCCAGACAGTGGTTCATTTTCTAGAAAAGAACCAGTTGAAAGTCAACCTCTTGAATCCTCATTGTCTATCTTAATTTCTGTCTTTGGAAATTGAATCAATTTTTTTATTCCATTTCTCTAAGGATTTATGATGTGGTTGATCTCTACCTTTCCAGTTAACTTTAACTGGAATTTTTGCACCAAGTCCCCTTAGTAGCACAGTTTCTTAGACCCAGGGGTCAACTTACCTTATCTGAAAACTTAACTTCCTTTTCTTATTGTTTCACATCTGCAAAGTCCAGCTTTCCATACTCCTTTCTATTCCTGGAACCCAATTTTCAGTCTGGGTCAAGGGGCAAGGTGAACGTTGGCCATTGTATTCTATAATTTAATCTATTCCTATGACTGTGAATCTGTGTAAATAGGACCTATGGATGAGGTTATTTCAGTTATTGTCTGACCCGCTGAATTAGAATGAGTCTTTATCCTATTACTAATGGCCTTATAGAGAAGGTCACAAAGATAGAAAGTTAGAGAGACCAACAAGAACCTGGAAGTCGAAGGAAACTGGAAGGGAAAGGAGAGGCAGGAGAGGCTGCCTTGTGCATTTTAACATGACAGAAAAGCCAAGGACCAAGGATCCCTGGCAGCCAGGCCCATAAAATGTTATTTAAGTCAACCCATTACATGGTATTAGATTTTGCAAACAGGACTCTAAAACACGTATCCTGATATATTGACTCTTAATTTTGACATAATTTCATTCTTACATAAACATTGCAAGGTTAGGACAGGTAAATTCCATAACCATCCTTTGTTCACTTTCACCAGTTGTCTACAATTTGCTCCACAGTGTTCTTTCCTTCCCTCCATCCCTCCTTCCCTCCTTCCCTTCCTCCATTCCTTTCTCCTTTCCTCCCTTCCTCCTTCCCTCCTTCCCTCCTTCCCTTCTTTTCTTCCTTCCCTCCTTCCTTCCTTCTCTTTTTCCTTTCTTTCCATTTATAAAAATAGATGTAATTTTTTTCCAAACCATTTGAGGGCAAAAGTGGCATCATGCCCTTTTTTGCCGAAATGTTCCAGTGTGCATTGTTAAAAGAATAAAACATTCTGCATAACCACAGTAAAATGATATTTTACCAACCCAAGAGAATTTAATATTCCTCTAACCTGGTCTATGTTCAAATTTTATGAACAGTCCTGGTGAAACCCTTTTTAGCTATTTTATCATTCTGAATTCAAGATCTAATCCAACATCACACATTGTAGTTAGGTAACATTTCCCTTTAGCCTCCGTTAATCTGGAATAAAACCAATGTCAGCTCTTGGCTTTATTGGCCTTGAAAATTCTGAAGTTTATAGGCAAATTACTGTGTAAATTAATCCTCATTTTGGATCTTTACCATGTTTCCTTATGATCACATTCAGGTTATGCATTTTTTCAAGGACTAATATGGAAGTGGCTTTGCATCTTCATTGATAGTATGATAGCAACAAAAAAAGCACAATAGAAAATCTATTTCTATAGTAAAATGGTAATTATAATTTATAGCTTCCCTTTTTGGAGAGAATGGTCACTTCAAAATTTTCATTGATTAGATATGGTGTCCCAGAAATTAAAAATTAATACTTCAATATTCCAGGTTTAATTTGAGTATAAGTAATTTTTTTAAAAGGAGGTTCCATAGATTGAACCCAGGACCTGGTACATGTGAAGCAGGTACTTAACCACTGAGCTACACTCACTTCCCTTGTAAGTATTTCTGAACCATGAAAATCCTTCCAGATTTTTTTTCTCCTATATAGATTCTTCACATTCTTTTACTTTATTGCTATTTTTTCATTTACATTTTTGTTCATTTATTGGATTCTCTACTTCCTACCTTCATTTATTCTTTTGAAAGGCAAATAACCATGGAAAGCTAAATGGTCAGTGTGTGTTTTTAGTTTGTTTTTTTGTGTTGTTGTTTTGTTGTGGATTTTTTTTTGGCATGTATTTGAGTGTGTACGTTTGTGCTGTTGCGATGAAAAAGGAGATTAGATAATTTTATGATGGATCCATGACATTTCCTTTGTCTAATAAATATGTGGCCCTCCTCATGTGGGACTACATCATAGACATTGCACTTCTTAATCTCACAGTAGGAAAAAAAGTGAGAACAGAAAACTCGTGGAATTTCTCTGAGTTTATTTTTTAATAATTTTCCACAAGATGGCTTGTGAAAATAAGCTGTTATTGTTAAGTTTTGCACAATTAAAGAATCACAAGCAGCATCTGAAATGAAAAAAAAATTATAATGGTTACTAAAGATGTGTACAGAAAAGATGTGTTGAATATTAGGATACTAAAACCAATGAATATAAACGTTCATGATAAAACACATAGCAGAATCACTCAAGGTGCTGCCTCTAAACTGCTCTGCCCTCCAATGGTACCAAAAGAGCATTGAAAATTTTAATTTGGAATTCTAGGCAACCTCTCAATTTGTTCAATCAAATAGAAAGAAAAAGCAGCTACCTGCTACAGCATGGGTTCTCCTTACTACCACTATCTTAAGACAAATGTCTTGTACATTCTATAAATGCCCATTATAATTTCATTCATTTCACTTACACAATGTATCTTTAAATAAAATAATATCACACCATTAATTGTCTTCAAAACAGGTTCTTTTTTTCTGGTTTTCATTTTCATGAAATATGTTGTTCCTCTGCAGTATATGCATATTATTATTTAATCTTGATGATATACATTATTTTAATTTCCTTGCTCTTGAATTTTAAAAATTCTGTTCCTGTAGCCCCATTCACCAATCAAAGCAAATGTGATGAGGGTAATTGTAATACTATATTGTAAACATCCCACAAATAATATTCCTGTTATGTTAACACAAGAAAACAATGAGAATAATATAGTTTATAATATAAGTACATTTCCAGAATTCTCTGATTTAAAAATATGGAACTTTTCAAAGACAAACTAGTGATAAAGTGCAATGGACAGTCTTGGTACACTGAGTTCCCTTGCCCTGGAGCCATTCAAGAGGAAGAGCTGGATACCTATGTGGAAATGTGCCATAGATGAATTAAATCTTTATTTAATATTTTATGGATGCTCAGAAGTTGGAAAAGCTTTTATTGAGTAAAGATCTTTTATCTTAATAAACCAGTGTGCAGATTCAGAGTTGGTAAATCTATTTTATAGTCAGCAATGCCAGAAAGGAGCTCTCAAGAAAAGAACAATTCAGGCTGATGTCAGGAAAGTTGCCAGGGTGAGTTCAGGAAATAGAAAAAAGTAAGCGCATCAGGTGCATTTGATATTAGACTACATAGGGAGAGTCAGGCTTATGCTTTAGTTATGGTATGATCAAGAGGCAGAGAATGTATGGAAAGGGAAGACTCTTAGTCTATAATTATCTGAATTAAACTGACACTCACTTTTCTCTGATACTAGAAATGGTGTCTTGGCATTCAACATCTCTGTGAACTAGAATAATGTAACAGACCACAACCTTATATACAATTATATGTTCTTCCCCAAATAATCACATACTATCATATTTGATATATGCTCTGATTTAATCAAACCATGATTCAGTAAGTAATTGGAAATTCAAGTCACACTGTGATTTCTGAGGTAATTTTAATGCTCCATAATTTTTCATGGCATTTTTCACTTCTGCATTCCTTAGTGTGTAGATGAGTGGGTTGAGAAAGGGTGTTCAAATAGTATAAAATACTGCCACCATCTTGGCTTTGGGGAAAGTTGTTGGGGGATGTCTGTACATGAATGTACATGGTCCAAAAAATAAGATGACTACGATGATGTGGGAGGTACAAGTTGAGAACGCTTTTTTCCACCCTACTGCATTATGGTTTCTCAGAGAATGCAAGATGGCAATGTATGTAATCATCAGAAGCATGACACTGCTTAAACAAATACTATTGTACACCAGCAGTAGGCTGATCACATAAGTGTCCATGCAGGCAAGTTTCAACAAGGGCTGTAAATTGCACCAATAATGATCAATCAAATTGGGTTCACAGCAAGCAATCTCAAGGCCAGGGCAATCTGAGCTGTAAAATGTATGAAAGACCCTATTCAGGCAAAAATAATCAAAATGATGCACACCTGCCGTCTCATGATGATTGGGTAACGTAAGGGCTTATAGATGGCCACATATCGATCAACAGCCATGAGGAGGAGGACAAAGATCTCCATGCAGCCAAATAAATGTACTGCAAAAATTTGCATCATGCACTCATTGAAGGATACGATTTTCTTTACAGTAAGAACATCCACAATTAGCTGAGGTGCTGTGGAAGTTGAAAAGCAGACATCAGCAAAAGTGAAGAAAAATTGGAAGAAGTACATGGGGCTTCCAAGTGTCCAGCTGAACTTGATAGTCACAATAATAAGCAAATTCCCCACCACGTTTCCCGCATATAAAATTAAGAAGTTTACAAACTCCATTTTCTGCCTCAAAGGAACTTGTGTTAATCCTAACCGTATGAATTCAGTTACACTGCTGTTTTGATGCATTGTTTCAGTCAATTTGTGGAAATCATAGGTTAAAAAGTATTCATCTGTAAGGAGAAAATGATTAATTTTATAAAAAAGCACATTTGAAGATTGAATATATGCTTGATCATGGAACTTGTCCTTATCAATAGGTAATCAGTTACCTTTCAGCATACTGATGCTTTTCTGAATGAAATAAACTTCATAATACTTATTAAAACTATCTACCTGATTGCATAGGAAAGTGCAATGGGAAATAATGAAAAAGTAAATCACCTTTCAAACGTAATACACATTAATTTTCTGGATTCCACACAAGTAGATAATTTCGTTATCTGAATTTCTTTCTTCAGTTTTCAGCAAGGACCTATCAATATTAGGGTAGTATGTTACAAAAATAGAGACAATTTATGCATAATTTACTTTACCTCTCAAATCTTTCTTATTTCCAGTTTTAATGCAATCTCACATTAAATTTTGTAATTTTTTTATCATATCATGTTGTCCACAGTTAAATTTTTCTCCTTATTCATTATTTTTTGGCTCTTTCATCAATATTTCCTAAGATATTGAACACACTGAGACCATCTGTAGTTAAGGAAAAGGAGATGGTGGCATTTGCCTGAAATCAGAATATGCTTTCAAAATTCAGGTTTACTGTTTAAGCACCAGTGACATAAAAAATGAGCCAAGGAAGCTCTAATAGCTGAATTTTTTCAATAGAATTTTTGTCATTTCTATTATTGAGTGTCCCATATTCTAACTTCAAGAAAGAGAAAACAGAAACAAAAAGTGAACCTAATTATGTATCTACAACTAATTTGTTGTAATTTAACGTGGAGGTAGATGATGCCAGGAATGATCCAAATAGAGATTGGGATCAGGACACCTCACTCCATGTGGAATGCAGGCAAGTTTATTTAGGCTGAAGCTGCTTTTTATACTACAAAGCTGATAACGAAAGTAGGGCGTACTTCGCTAGTTCCTCTGCTTGGCACGTAAGAGCACTGCCTGTTTCTGTGTTCCTAGACAATCTTACTTAGGAATTCAGACAATAACTTCTCAGTGGTGATTTCATTCCTCTCTGCCTCCTCCTACTGATGTCTGCAGTATGCAGTGTCCTTGGAGACATTTACTAATGTTTCTCTGCCAGAAAGCATGCTTTCTAAATGCTTAACCCTTTATGCTCTGGCTCTCAGCATCTTTTCCAACATTTCTCCATTTTTTGCTTTTTTTTTTAGGGTGACTGTGCCTGTCTTAGGTTGCCCTCCTCTGAAGGTCTTACCCATCGCTGGTCACCAGGCAAGCTCCATGGACAGGGGTTTGAGAGTTAAGGGTTTTAAGCAGAATCAAGTTATTGGCATGGCTGGCCTTTTCAGCCCTATTAATATGGGACAGCAGAGCCTTGTGAATGCCTCCTAAAACAGTTAAGAGTAGCAGAGAACCAGTGATCATTACAACAAGGTTAGCAAGAACAAAGGTTGATTTCCACCAATATAAGGGGTTTATTTTATTTAATTGAACTGTCACAGATTGCCAAAATTCGCTACCTGGTAGTATAGTAAGTTGATTTTGAGACATGCCCAAAATCCTTTTTTGCAAGTCTGTAATTTCTATAGATAAATTCGTGTGGTGACCTATTAAATGTTTTTTAATTTTCCCCCATTCATAGTGGGAATCATTGTATGGGAGAGGAGTGATGCAAAAAGCACTTTCATTCCAATCACACATTTACCCTTGTTTTAAATTTAGATTATATACCTGATCTCCTATTTGTGTAACAGCTCTCTAAGTTATTAAGCCTATTATTAATTTCTTCATCAATTTAAGCCTGATTATGCCATAGCTCACTAGTATTTTTATGCCAATTTCTAACATATTGTCTTGTTTGGATAGTCTCATGTAGGGCAGTTTCTACCATAGCAGCAGCTGTAATAATACCTATAAGCCCTAATACAGCAGCTATAATTAATCCAATTAAATGTTTGGTTCTTTTCAAATAGTGATTTAGAAAATGTAAAAGGATTTGACTCTCAGGGAAAGACTGCCAGCAGCGAGTTATGCGACCCGGAAGCCATATTCCACGACGCTGTTGCCCCATTAGAACCGCAGCAGAACTCTCCTGTAAAACAGATTCTGATACACATGTGTAAAGGGAGCAATTGCTGCAGGCAAACCATGTTTGATTAATGCTCACTTTTCCTACTATAAAAACAATGGGGTCCCGTACACATACTTTAAGAAATTAAGTGGATTTTCTTTTTAAACTGGTAATATTAGTTTTACTGCCTTGCCATTCAAAAATTGGGTTAGTTCCCCAAAATAATTTCCACAAATAATTTTTAGTTTTGTTAAGTTTAGTGTACCCAAAATTCCAAAAATAGTGTGAGCTTTTATTAGTTGTTTTTGTTGAATTACTAATTTTTCAACTTATGGTTGTGTTTACATTAGGTTTCAGTATCCCTATAAGGGTCCGATTCTTTATAATTCTATAGGAATTATTAAAGAGCACAACCTCATATGAAACATGGCATGTATGCCATTTATCACTTTGTACTATGATTTTGGGGCTGTATACGTGGATCCATGGATCCTATGCAGATAGGTCATTCTAGAAAAGGCAAGGTTAAATTTTCAATAAATTCGCCTTATTCCTCAGGTTTTAGAGCAAGGCGAGAGTCAACAGGTCCAGGAAAATGAAAAGACTGATTAATATAAACAGGGTAGGATTTGTCCCCCTAAGTCAAAAATTTTAAAAGAGGTGAATTAGTAATATAAGCCCAATATGTATAATTATGTGAAAGTGCACTACTTACTGCTGTGATTGTCAAGGAAAGCATGGCAAGGAATAACTGTGTTAGAGTGACATTCTGCCTTTTAGAAGTTACCATCTTTTCTTCTTCTTGTGTCAGCTTCTTCGGTTTGTTTATGTCTAGGTTTCAGATGTCTGGATGGGACCCAAAACTGGTCTTTTTATCTGTAATGATAAGAGCAAAACCTCAACCTTATATCCTATTTTAACTTCTGCCTTCTCCCATTTATTATTATTTTTATTCTTCAAATAATGATTTAGAAAATGCTAACTAAATTAATTGTTTAATATTTGTTTCTGCTAACTAAATTGTTTAATATTTGTTTCTGTATTTTTGCCTGCTTTTGCCAGAAATGCTCTGCTGCTGATGTTTATGATTCTGACCTTTGGCTTAAAAAATTTATTGTAAATAATGCTTGATATAATTGTTCTTGCACCTCACCATTTCCCCCTTTTTTTGTTTTTGTAGCGTTAATAAATAGAGGTTTAACTATTAATTTTTTATGATAAGTATACATATATTCACATGCTTACTAAATGAGGGGATACACTGATATACTTGGTTTATTTTTGGCTAGAGTATTGGATAGATACAAGATAAATGTTAATATGTATATTTAGTTTAATAAGCTTATACTGACAATTAGGGTGAGAAACCTAAATAACATAACCAATTAAAAGATTAAGTCAATATTGAACAAAGTTATAGAATGGCAGATTAAATAGAGCAGTCTTATATATATACTTACCAATATTTTGCTTTTAGCTGGGAAGTGTTGAAGTAGCAACTGATACTAGAGTTTTGGTTGACTGTGTTTAGGATTAATGAATTTGATACTATAGATGCCAACTTGTGAGTATTTTGCTAATTCCCAAGGAAGGGGCCAGCCTCCTCAGGAAGGAACACAACACTCCCTGGGCAGTACATTTTAAGGTTTATGCATCAATCCCTGGGAGAGTGGCCAGCTCCCCCAGGGAGAAATACAACACCTGTTGAAATGCACTTTATCTTTTTTAATTTGTTACAAAACATCCTTGATGTGCCTACCATTTTAATTTCCAATATTTTTCCTGAAATGTGAAAAGTGTTAACTAGCAAGACATTGGTTTCTTGATTAACAAACTTTTTTGTATGATGCTTTAGTTTTAGGCTTGAACAATACTTACCAGATTTGTTTTGTAATACATTTGGTTTCAGGACTGCCGAAACTCAAAACAAGAGAATTACATATACATTTAATAAAACACATTTATGTGTAATATACAAGTTATTAAATTACTTAAGTATGCAATGTATTGTATTAAAGTTTTGATTAGTATTTAAGTATATTATACATAATTCATAAGTATTGTAGATTATACAACAGACATCCAATGAATAAACTTTTATTTCTTAAGTGTTTAAGATTTTTAGTAGCATGATTAGAATGACCTCAATTTCTTTACTTTGTATAGTTTGAGGCATAGATAAAAACAAATTATTATTTCCTATTTGGGTTGTGGGGTAATGCATTAACTTGTAATTTTAATACTTGCATTGGTTTTGTTGTTAACATTATAATTAGAATTGGGGTTGTTGCTTACAGTGCTGAATATAAACTTGATTTATTGTTGGCTATTTTACAGGAAGGGGAATGTGGGCTGGCTTGACTTGTTTAGGAAAGTATTAAAGAAAGCTTTAGCAAGTTTTAAAACAAAGTGATAGTGACATAACTGGATATTAATTTTTTGCAACAAACTAGCAATATTTGGGACCACTGCATGCTGCAGTGGTGGTATTTTATTTTACTATAATTTACTGTTATGCACTAACCCGGCAGCATTTAATGGCTGCTTTCTTTTTGTAGTAATAAATAAAAATTATAATTAATAACATTATATTTTATTTAATATTATATTGAATCATTATTATATTTTCAGGAATTTTACACACTTTTAAAGTATTTATATGAACTTTTTATTCATATAACTTTAATTTTTATAAAATTAGAAAATTTCTTTTAATTATACAAATTTAAATACTTCATTCAACTTATATCATATGAACTTAACTATTTTTAGTATTTTAACTTTTATTAGGTAAAAGACCAAGTTACTTGTGGCAGTTTGAAATAAAAGCTACTATTCAGAATTTGACTTTGAGAAAGCAGGTTTGAACATTGTGTTCTTCTTAAAAGTGATAAGACCTGTTTCTCCATGGAAATGATAAGGTTAAAGTACAAGAAGCTATTTTGATAAAACAGACTTTTTTATTGCATACTGATTATTTAGGAGAAAAACTTTGTGAACTTTTACTAAAACAGACTACTGATTTGAGAAACTTTGAGAAAGAATAAAACTTTAAAATTATATTATTATATTTTTTGACATTAAAGCTTTTAAATTTTTATAGATAGACTGCTTAAATTTTACTTAGATTTGACCACAAAAATTCCTTTTTCACAAGCTTTTAGCACTTTTATATTTATTAAGGTTTTGGCCCATATTTTACTTTGTTTTAATAACTAATTATTTTATCTTAGGATAAAATTACTTTCTTTTCCTTAATAATAAAACCACATTCTATATACCTTCCATACTTAAGTTACCACAATGATTTTGGAAACTATTTCTAAGCAAACTTCTGACAACATATAATTATCATCAACATTAAACAAACTTGTTAGAATAATGATTTAATTTGATTATAACTATGTTTATTATTTTAAACTAATAGCCATATTTATTTATTAATATAAGCACTTACTTAATTTTTGGCCATTTTAATAGTGGTCTTATAATAATCCTCATTTATCAATTTAATATTACCATCCAGAGGTATTAAAATATACACTGACACTGAACAGACAAATACAAAAAGAATTATAACACATTAACAGAAATATAAAGTTTACTAATTTGACCCATAATTTTCACTCCTTTGGTATGGCTGTCTTCAAGCCCTCCATCATTTCACATCTTTGATTTTACTGTTTTAAAGATTTTTTTCTGGAATCTGTGTTACCTGTAATATATAAGATTGTTTTTTGAAACACTTTTGTTTGTAATTAGCAACCAGCCAGGACAACTTAAACAGCATAAATACAGTTAAGCTCTAATTTAGCAGTTTATACAGATATTTAACATTTATTTTTTGGATTACTACTCTTTAGGAGTACACTTTGGCTCAAAGTTCAGATTTCTGGGATAGGCCCTTTAATTCCTGTTCTTAATCTTGGGTATACTCAGTGAAGGAGTAATAAACTTAGTTTCAGCTGAGGGAGGATCAACAGCTGTACTGCTTTTGGTAACTGCCTTACATTCTGTTACAAGCCAGAGTGAACTGCTCTGTTGCTGACTGGGTAGATTTGAGCAACGCCAGGAAATGTGCTTATATTGTTTGTCTGAGGGCCTTGAGCAAGGCCCTGTTGGAAGTTTCTGACTTATTAATGAGACTGCCATTTTTATGATATTTAGAATGGCATTCCTTGGCCCAGTGTAATCCTTTTTGGCATTTTGGACACACACAAGTTGGTATTGATTGATTATTGCCACTAGTGTTCTTACACTAGTTTTGGCTTGGCAATCTTTTTTTATGTGACCTTGTTTCCCAAATTTAAAGCAATTTAAATTATTAATCATAGGGCTACGCCCCTTTAGAGCAGCTGCAAGAAGGTTCATGTTATAGGTATTAGGCCCAATGTTTTGGCATGTTTTTTATATAATCCTGTAAAGTACTTCCATTTGCCTTTATCGGACATAAAGCTTTTTTACACTCACTGTTAGCATTATCAAAAGCTAGCATTAGAATAGGCATTTCTTTAAGATCAGATTGTGTTACTGTCTTGTTGACTACATCTGCCAGCCTTGCTACAAATTTAACATGGGGTTCAGCATTTTCTTGAACAATTTTTGAAAATGATTGTAAAGCCTGTCCAGGGGTGGAGATTCGTCGCCAGGCAGCTAGGCAGCACAATCGAAGTTTTACAATGGCAATATCATCATATTGAGCTTGGCGAGGAATCCCAGCCCATTGACCTGTTCCTAATATTTGTTCAGCAGTAATAGGCACAGGTGAATTTTGCTGTTGATTTTGTCGTGCTACAATATTAGGTTCATCACCCCACCAAGTTTTAAACTGTAAAAATTCTACTGAATTAAGAACAGCTTGAGCTAACAAATCCCAGTTCTAGGGTATTAATCTGTTTGCTTTTGCCATTTCTTGCACCAATTCTTGAGTATAAGGAGAATTTACACCATATTGAATGCATGCTTGTTTTAATTTTTCGATAGTTTTAAGAGGAATAGGAGCATGCTCATATTGTACACCCCCTTGGGGATTGTTAGCATGTACTGGAATTTGAGTTACTGTTACTGGAAAATTTTTAAAAATTGCATAGCCTCTGAATTTCTTTCTCTACTTCCCTGTGCTATACTTTTCATAATTGAAGAGGATGGTGCTGGCACAAAAACAGAAAATTTTGGAGGGTCATCAAATGTAAAAAATGGATCAGTAGATACCTTAGGAGGTGGAGACGCTGGTTCAAAAGATAATAAATGATCTTTTGGAGCGGACGATGTAAGGACCGCTTGGAAAGTTCCATAAACTCCCTTTTTCTTTTTTTTTTCTTTTTAATAGACATGAGTTTATCTGTTTTTGCCTGTTCATTATTTTTTCATATATATTTTCATTAAAATCATCATTAGCTTGTTGTGCTATAGTTTTAGCAATAGCAGTATCCATTTTAATATCTTCATTTTCATCTGACTGTAAAAGTTCAAGAGCAATAGAAATAAGACTAAAGAAAGACCATACATAATAATGTTTCTCTACAAGAGAAAAGAGTTCTGATAACTCTAGGGTCATCACAGATACCCCTGTATTCTTTAACAGGGTTTTCAGAACTTGGGAATATTCCTCTAACTGAGTCGACTGATTACCCATTACCCTGATGATCAAGATTATTCCATTCACCAACTGAATGTAAGGACCGTTGGATCCACCACAGCAGTCCTTGTTTCCACAGCACTGATCCAGAGAAAAGACTAGTTGAGCCCCATGTTGGGCACCATCTGTTGTAATTCAATGTGGAGGTAGATGATGCCGGCAATGATCCAAAGAGAGATTGGGATCAGGGGACCTCACTCCATGTGGAATGCAGGCAAGTTTATTTAGGCTGAAGCTGCTTTTTATACTACAATGCTGATAACGAAAGTAGGGTGTCCTTCGCTAGTTCCTCTGCTTGGCACGTAAGAGCACTGCCTGTTTCTGTGTTCCTAGACAATCTTACTTAGGAATTCAGACAATAACTTCTTAGTGGTGATTTCATTCCTCTCTGCCTCCTCCTACTGATGTCTACAGTATGCAGTGTCCTTGGAGACATTTACTAATGTTTCTCTGCCAGCAAGTATGCTTTCTAAATGCTTAAACATTTATGCTCTGGTTCTCAGCATCTTTTCCAACACTAGCTATATGGCAGACACTATACAAGTCATTTTATATATGTAGCTACATTGTTTTTGTAGTCAAAAACAAAATAGTGCAAAATTGGTAAAATGTATTTGCAACACAAAAGAATAATTTCTTCAATCATAAATAGATTTCACAAATCAATATTAAAAATAACAACCCAAATGATTAATGAGCTACAGAACCATTTTTACAAGGGACATTTCTCTTTTTCAAAATAATTAAACATATGAAAACATATTCAATTTCATTCATAGTTAACTAGATAGAAATAAAAATTCCAATTAGATACACATTTCATCTATTATATTAGTAAAATGATCTCTTGTTGAATGTTTGTTAATTTTTAGTGCTGGCAAAGGTGTGGGAAACTGTCAATCTCATATTTAAGGTAGGAGTTTGAGTTGTACAGTCACTTAGAGGGTGATTTCCAACATCTATAACATTGTAACTGCAAATAGAAATCAGACCAGTGATTCAATTTTCTAGAAATGTACTTACTCACATGTACAAAAACAATCATTGCAGCCTCTGATAGTTTGTAGCTGTATGAACCACAGAAAAACATATCCAGTGGATAAGAACCCAATGTAAATAAGGCCTTTCGATGAGGCTACTTCAGGTAAGGTGTGACCCACCTTATTCAGGATGAGACTTAATCCTCTTACTGGAATCTTTTATAAATGGAGAAAATAAAGAGAAAGACAGAAAGAAAGAGAGTGAGAGAGAACCATAGAAGCAACCGCTCTTTAATATGTGTCCTTTCTTAATATTTGAAAATATGTCATATGTAAAATATATCGTATTCAGTAAAATATGATATATTGCATTAAAAAAAGATTTTAAAAATCTTATAGCTAATAATGTGATTACATAATTTCTGTGGCATGTCACTGAGACCTCAAAACTCTCTTTTTCATAGGCAATAAGAACAGCAATACACTTAGGGAGCTTGGGTAGGATTGTGAATCAGATATAGAAGTAGTTCTGATTCTCATTGTTCTTAATATCATACACCACTGCATTGTCATTAACTGTAGGTTCAAAGGCATTCTTGAATGTTTTCCAAGTGTATTTCTTTTCAAAACTCTTTAGCAAAATGAAGTGAAAAACTGTTTAATGTTTCTATCAACTCCTTACATAGGTAGAGAAAATAGATAAATGGATAGATAGATGCTGAACAGACAGACATGCACACAGGTGTAAAATTCATGTAATTGATATACAGTAGAATGACATGCAGTAAGAAAGACTTGCACTAGAGAGCAGCAATATACGGACATGGATTTCTGTCTATTTTTCACAGCTAAATTTATGCATCTAAGATAAAAGTAGGTAATTAATATTTACTGAATGAATGAAAGGATTAAAAAGGACTTCCCATAAGTACACATAATGTACCATAATATAATGTTCCATACTATTGTATACTCACTTTCCATTGAGGAGATGAGAACCTGCAATCTACCATATCCGTGACATAAACTAACACCTCCATGAAGTATTGCCTGTAACACTCAAACAGGTATTACTATTTGCTTGTCCTTCTGACTACCAACTACCAATATCCCTCAATTTGAAGTACCCATTCCAATCAAGAACTACTGTGTACGTTTTACAACTCATTTATAACTATAAATTACTACTAGAAAAGTCCCTACACTTTCTGTCTTTCCACATGGCTTGTATGTATTAGATACTTACCATTGGATTGAGCAGATTGACTTTCTCTGAGGATTAATAAATAAAAATAAGTTATTTCCTAATAAAATTCTTATCAGTTTTATGCAGATGTTAAAATGTTCACTTGTGCATTTTTATTACCAGGGTAATATGGAAGCCACTTATTTAAATAAAAAGAAAAGATGCTTCTAAAATGCTGATTATTTTGGAAAAGTGTCTGTTTGACCTCACAAAGAGGCATAGGTTCTCACCTGCCTGGTAAATTGTTCCCAGTTTAATCCCACATTTACTGCAATCCACCATCACCCAAGATTTTAAGTCAGAAGTGCTTCACTTGTTTTCGCTGGAGGGGTATTTAACATGAATGAAAAAAAATATCTGAGTCTGGGGAAAATCATTCCCTAAAGTATCCCTTTCCTTCCAATTAAGAAACATGAACAAGATGTGATAATGAGCTTAATCTACAAGTGCACATCTTTGAATAAGGGAAAACATGTGGCCTATTTTTACAAGTGAAGGTGTTAATTTGGCCCTAAATTACATTTCTTGACTATAATAAAAATACATGTTCACCCATGCAGAGATATTGGTTTCTAATGCCATTATAAAATAATAGAAAACAGGACTCCTGGGATATTTGCTTGACTTTAGGGCTGTTTCAAGTAATGTAAAAGGTGAACTGGAACATATTTTAGTCAAAAAGCACAGAAGGATTTATAAAAAATAAAATTTAAAAGACAACAACAACTGCAACACAAACACATATGCCCAATGATGAGGATATATCAAAAAGACATGGGACCTAGCTGAAAGAGCTCCCAATGTCCAAGGTTGGAAAAGTATTTGTAATAAACTAAATAGTATGGCATGACTTTAATCCACACTATTAAATCAATATCCATGAGTCCATACTCTTATAAACAAGTGATTCAATAAAAATAAATAAATGGGGAGAATAGACAAATCTCCCATATAGAACAATTCCAAATGATTTATGTAGATACTATACTTCCAAGGCTTTAGAAAATAACTCTCCACTTTTTAGTATAGGATACACATAGTGACAAATTTCCAAAGAATACAGTGTGGAAATAGGGGTTGAAAGAATAACTTTATTGTGGAGAAACCTAGCAAACACTATCTCAGCAAAGTGTTCAAGGTTAACACCAGCAGTAAGTAGTCAGGCTGATAGTATATACTGTTGATATGATGTGATGAAATGGAAATTTCCCTTTGTGGGCTTCCTCCCCAAATTCCATAAGTCTAATGTAATCATAACAAAACTATCAGAATACCCCACTTGGTTCATAATATCAAGTAGATTTGTCCCTTCCTCTTTAATCCTGTCTAGGTCATCAAGAGCAAGGAAATTCGGAGAAATTTTCACTGTCTAGAGCGTCCAAGGAAAATTGATGGCTAAATGTAATATAGTAAGCTGGATTGAATTCCAGTGTAGAAAAAGGTTGTTAGGTTAAAGTAAAGAAGATCTGAAAAAATTATGGATTTTAGTTGATAAAAATACTTCAGCATTTTTAATTAGTTGTAACAAATGAGCCATATTGATGTAAGATGATAATAGGAAATAATAGAGAAAACTGAGTGGGGAGAATCTGAGAACACTCTGTAATATATTTGCAACTTTTTGTATATCTAAAATTATAATAAAATAAAATACTTATTTTAAAATGGTGAACAAATGGTAATATATGTGTAATTCAAACAATTTATTAAATACACAGTGAATACTAAATATATATAAATTTGCAGTCTATATGCCAGGATAGATATC
>JAQZBX010043717.1:0-21578 GCA_029593785.1 Cabassous unicinctus | reverse complement strand
GTTTGATCTGGAATAATGACTCCGTCCTTACACATTGACTAGATCAAGCATCGCCTCCTCTGTGCTTTCTGATGTCCAAACATTGTTTCTTTTTACTTTATGCACCATAGAAAGATGAGTAAAATCAATAAAATCAGTATCTCTAAGATTTTCCAAAATCATAAATAGAAGCAGAATGGGGGGACTCCAGCTAAATTTCAATTCTATCATGAATCTCAGAGGCAATCGCCTCATTTCACCTTCCCAGTGATGAAAGTTAGCTCTTGAGGTGATGTTTAAGAGGCTGTGCTGAGAAGCTGGGAGAAACAAGTCAAACACAAGTGCGTTAATTCTAGTCCTGGCCCACATAGAGTGTGGAGGGAGAGAGGGGGGTGAGGGGATGGGGGTGTTGCAACCTCTCATTCCCTGTTTCTTTCTATCTGCCACCACTGAGCAGCAGATGAGCCCTCACTTTAGGCTTGATTTCTCTCTTATCTCCCTGTCCATACCCCTTTGTGTTCGTAAGCAACCAATGTGTTTGAACTCCTCTGACACTTGTTTTAAGTGGAAGGTTCAGTAGAAGAATTCATGCTGAAGTATTACTAATTGAGGGGACTAATGATCTCAGGTTTGGTCTTTTAAGAGTGTGGAGTGGGACATTACAGAAGAGGAATTATTGCCTTGTGGCTACTTCCATAGCACTATGGTTCTTAGATGAAGAAATCGGGAGTGGGGGCAAGGAGAGTTGAGAGAGAGAGAGAGAGAGAGAGAGAGAGAGAGAGAGAGAGAGATAGACAGAGAGATGTGGGCCTTGGGAGTAGCTTTTATTACCTTGGTGAAAATTACTCAATGAAGGTAACTACTTTATACATGTCCCACCAAAAGGACAAGCAATAATCTTGACCAAATATTTTCAAATGAGTGAAGTAGCCTCTATGCTAAATGCCAACTAATAAGTGTAATGGCAGCTAAAGACCCCAATTAACCACTGTTATCCAGAAGCTGACATTAATCATAGCTTGCTTAGCTCAGGCAGACTGGAATCCCATTGCCTTTTTCACCACTCCATCCCCAGGTTCTACTACAGTGCAGTCAAGATGTCTTCACTGAATCGATGAGTTTGAGAATGAATATTGCCCAAGGAAGAATTGCAGCAACGTAATACAGAGAGCCACAAGAATAATTCGCCAGATGAGAAGTGACAGCTTATGCAGGTGAGCTTCCTTGTATGTAAATCTGTATTTAAAGCATTTACACATCAGGGAGAGTTTCCTGCATGAAGTGATGCATCCTTGATGCGATGGAAACTAAAGCACGACCGACTTGCTCACCTTTTGGCTCTAGCACATAGCGCCTGTGGGACTTTGGGCAGAGCCTCGGTTGCTCTGAAGCTGCACCTTCATCTCTACAATGAAAACAGCGGTCCTCGCTTCCTGGAATGCTGGCAGTAAAATCAAAGATCCGAGACATAAAGCTGGTACACTGGATTCTTGTCCCGTTGCCTTCGCACTTCTTTTTGTTCTCTCAACATGTCCTTTTCCTCCTTCCAATATACTGATCAATGAGACATTTTCCTCGTTACCAACAAACCTCAAACCACGTGCTCAGGTGCCTGCCCTGGCACTCTTTGGTCATGGGCAAGCTACTTGGTCTCTCTAGGCTTCCATGTGCTCACCTCTAAAATGGGGGAAATGATACTACCTGTATCAGAGGGCTGCTTTGAGGATTAAGTGAGTTGAGTAGTGTGAGTGCTTAGAGGAGTTTCCGACATTCAGCAAACACTGTGCAAACTTTGGCTATTGTTATTAAGAGCATTTATACATGTATGGAAGGTGAGTAACGGTAAAGATAATTAGAGGAAGCTCCCGGTGCTTATAAACAAGGACTGAGAATCATCATATTTTATATAAATGCTTTGTTTCTCATATTGAAAATGAAATGCAAAACTCATCTAACCGAAAACATCTTTTCTAAGCCTAAGCTTTTATCACAATTGGTTCTTCTCGGCACAATCCAGTAGCTGTCTAATTATCTAGCCACCTGATAAATCCAATACCTAATGCCTTCATTTATGTAATTTATGGTATTATTTATTGACTGGATGAATTTGGACAAGTTCCCTAATGACTCTGAACCTCTTTACAAAATTGATACAAGGATGTGTAATACAGGTTGAGAGTGACACACGAATGCTACCATCTTTATAATGTTACTTGTCAACCACCTGCGGCATGACCCATGGTGTTCAGTCCTGGCGTGGCCTCTCAGGCATGAAGACGTCAGCAAGCCCAGTTGTACAACCGCTTCACCACATTAGTGAGACAGTGAGGCGCTGCAGGGATGTTCCCAGTTGCGAGAAAGTTCATGAGAGCTTGTGCCAGTCCTGCACCCTACCCCCTCCCGCTTTCCTTCAGAGGACTATGGTTGCTTTATCAGTCAGGATCCCACCAGGAAATTAGAAGCCACTCTAAATATGAACAAGAGAAGGAGTTGAATGCAGGCTGTTGGTTACTTGATGATGGAAGAAGATGAGAACCCATTAGGAGACTATGGGACAACCCAGTGCCTGGGGACGTGAGGAGCTAGACACACAAAGGGAGGAAGTGATGATAAAAGAGGCTGTGGCGGGGCCTGCCCGGTGGAAGCGAGAGATGCAGGTGAGCCCCACCAAAGGCTGACAAAAAAGGGGGGACAGCCCCGGCGTCATCTTCTTCCCACCTTCTAATCTCCTGCCACTCACTGAATGAGGTCAGGAACCCCCATTCTGCCCAGCAGTGCGAGAGGAGGGGGAGGAATGGATCTGTGCAAACACATGGTGTGGGGTTGGCAGGGCTGCCTGCTTTCCATCTTCAAATCCAGTACCCAGAGCTGATCTCCACAAAGCCCCATTTTGGAAACAAAAACTTGCTTCAGTAGATTGAGCTACACATAATAGATTTAATGTGGGGGGGGAATGGTATTATTTTTGGCAAGCAAAGGCTCGCTGGGATTTTGTGGCTGATTTCTATGCTTATATTTGGAGTTTTTAAAAAATATATGTGTAGGTTAAGCATAATTTAAAGAACTACAAAACCATGCTGGTCTGATCCTTAAGATGACATCGTCAAAATAGTGTTAGTCTTTAATTCACAGGGATGTGAGCTCCAAGAAAAAAGGGTTACAAAAATTATTTTCTAGTGATTTATAATGTTTATCCTGTAGTTTCTAGCATAGTACTTTAAAATAATTTAGTTTATTCCATAAAAAGCATAGGTAGGTCTAAACTCATACAAAGCCAACCCTTTCCAACAGTTACTTCCCACTGTCTAGCAAATTCTTATACTCTGCTGTTCCTTTGCAATCACACATCCTTTTGTTAATTCAATATTTACTGAGTGTCTTTAGCATTGTGTGAGACACAAAACATGAATAAGACAGCTTTTTCCTTAAAGAGAATATGGTATATTTGGGGAAGACTATAGAACAAGGGGACAAGAAAATTTTGACAAAAAAATAGCAAGATGGAAATTGTGTGTTATAGGTGAGTGTTGCACTCCGAAATCTGGAACTTGAGGAGCTCCTTTTGGTTTTTTGAATTTTTTTGAGCAGACAGCTCTTCTAGACTGGTGATAAAGACAAACAGACATGCCTCCATTGCTGGGGTGTTCAAGTCAGGGAGGATCCCAGAACCAGGGGGGCTCAGGTGCTGATCACTCGTTCAAGGTCATCGAAGTTCCTTATTGAGAAGTACTTGGACACTGAACTCAGAGCTCCCTGGATATCCATCAGAATTTTATTAGAAAGCATTGATAGTTACAATATTAGCTTTCTATTATTTCTGTAACAAGTTACCATAAACTTAGTGGGTTAAAAGAGCAAAGATTTATTTTCTTAGCGATCTGGACATTGAAAGTCTGAAATGGGCCTTCCTGGGCTAAAATCAAGATCTCAGCAGGGCTGATTCCTCTCTGGAAAACGGGGAGAATCATTTTCTCGTCTTTTCTGGCTCATGGTCCCTTACTCCACCTTTAAAGCCAGCAAAGGCGGCTTGAGCTCGTCTCAGATCACATCACTCTGGTACTGACCTCTCTGCTTCCATTTTCTACATTTAAAGAACCCTTGTGATTACATTGGGCCCACCCAGAAAATCCAGGGTAATATCCTATTTCCAGGTCATCCAACTGATAACCTTAACTGCATCCCCCAGCTCCACCTCCTTCACAGATTCTGGGATTGGGACATGGACACTGGGGGATGGGGATTTGGGTGGCATTATTCTGCCCACCGCATTTAGCATGCAAGAGTTTGGTTTGATACGTTCAGTTTTAGATTTAAATCATTCTTTTTACTACCTTCCTAAAATTCCAAGTTAAAGACTTCTCTCCAGGGAACCTAAATGCACATGTGTGTGCTTGCATGTACACACACTGTACCTGCCCAGTACCTCGCCAGGCTAGGGCCCAGAGTAGGTAAACTGAGTGAACAGAATCCTTTCAAAATCTTCCTTGACTAGTGCTTGGCTCTCCCTTAGGGTGGAAGAAGGCAGAGTCACAAAACCAATTAGCGAAGTTCCTAAAAGCACCTCATCAGCAAGCTTGGTGCTGCTCTCTTTTTCATTCCTAAATAGTTTCACTAAGTTTGGATTGCATTTCCTTTCATATGTATTTGTGCTCTAGCTTTTGCATACTTTTCGTAACATCTTGCTGTACCAGGGAGGTAAAAATACTTGAGAATAAGAACGGCGTGTCCTACTTCAGTCTTTCTCTTCTATCTTTCATAATCCTGAGTCTGATGCTGAGAATACAGTTTGCACATAGTGGGTGCACTTGGGGTAAAGAAGGAGGGAATAAATGAGAGAATCAGGACAGTAAAACAACGGGAAAGAACTGGGACTTTGAGTAAGGGAAATCTGGGTTCTAATGTACTATCTTCTCACTGTGTGATTTGGGACAAGTTACACAACCTCTCTGAATCTCTCTGCATGATTTGTTGTGATAACTAGTGATAAAGATATAAAGCATATATCGTAAGCAATGGCCCATTATAAATTCTCAAGAGATGGAAGATTTTATTCTTCAAAGTTGGGAAGTTACATGTGTTTCTTTTGTATGGGAGAAAAGGAAAAAACGTTTGGATTTTCTGAATGTATTATAAATTATTAACTGGTTCTTTGTGCAAAATCATCTAGAAATACTCAAAAATGTGGTCATGGAGGTTTCCTGGCAATCCCTTCCCCAGATACGGATGGGACAGGAAGCAGCGAAAAAGAGGTTCTTCCACAGCCCCTCGGCACGAGACGGGAACATCTCTCTTGGGGTGAGGACAGGGAAGCATCAGGTGGGCCTGGCGAATCACAGGCCCCTGGAACAGGCTGAACTCCACAGGCCATACCTCCCACGAGGCTCAACCAGCCTCCCACCCTGTGACTCAAAGATAACTTGGGCTGACCCAAAAGATGTCTAGTTCCTTTCAGGTGTTAGAACAGTATAGTTTCAGATATTGCAAAGTTCGTGAAATCTGAAACAAAATACCGGTTTTTCACCCCTGCGCCCATCTCAGTGAGAGGGCAGGTGGGCTTCTATAGGCCAGAAGAGGGAAGATTTCCAGTTGAAGCAGGCTTCATATATGAATCTGGAACCTGGCATAGACACTGATACCCCCAAGATGGCTGCTGGAAGACACTCCCGAGATTTCTCCCAGAAACCGGGAGAAGCCCCTAATATTCTTCAGAGGCCCTATAATTGGGCCCTCCTGGGGCATTGAAGGGTGGGGTAATCAATCAAAACAGCAAACAGCTGGGACTCCTCCCATGCCATTAGCAAATGGGTGGAATAATTAACAGTTTAAAAAGCAGGTGCAAAGGTCAAATCCCTCCTGCTCCGCCTGGCAGCTGCCCCGCCCTGTTGCCCCTGGCCCCTGCTGCTGCTCTCGGACCCTCGTGGCTTCTGCGCCCTGCTCTCGCCATGTCCCCCCTGCGCGGATCAACACTCAAGTAAAACCTGGGCATTTATAATCTATAATGGAAAATTGAAGTCTATAAATCAGCCGTCTTTATCATTTTCAACCCCTTATTCTCTACCGGGGACCCGTGATCTGTTATTTTCTCCCATTTCTCTTCCCTCCCCACCTTAATAAATTACTGGCCTAACTCACCTGACGTGCTCTGAAATTCATTTCTGCAGCAAAAGTCAAGAACCTAGATTAAATCCAGTAACACAGTCTATTCTAGAACTTTGTTTGCTCCATCTCTTCCCCTACTTTTTGTTCAATCCTTCTAGGTCTGGGAAGAAGAGAGTAAGGACTAGAGGAAAAAAAGGATATATTTATCCAGCTGGTGCTGTTTTGTTTTTATAAAACTTTTCTCTTGGCTACTGTGATGATATTTCATAGATGGGATTTGCATCTATACGCAGTTGATTGCATCTACAATCAACAAAGGAGATATCCCTCAACAATGTGGGGGGACTCTTCATCCAACTAGTCAGAGGTCTTAAAAACCAGAGCTGAAGGTTTCAGAGGTCAGAAGAATTTCTGCCTCAACTTCAGCATTGACTCTTGCCAGAATTTCCAGCCAGCCAGCTTCACCTGGATAATTTGGACTAAGGGCTTCAACATCCCCTTTTTCTGAGTTTCCAACTTACAGCAGGCCCAAGGAGTTCAGACTCACCAGCCCCCACAGTTATGCGAGCCAATTACTTGTAATAAATATCTTTATATGTATTTATTTTTATATTTGCATTTAATATATGTATTTATATCTATATTATGCATCACTTTCTATATTATACATTCATATCTGTATATTTATGGATAAATTTATATATGTATGTGTCTATGTGTCTTGTTGGTTCTGTTTTTCTGGAGGATCCTGCCTGATGGAGCTACCTAAGGCTGTCATGAGTGACATTTGAAAGTGACTGTCCTAGTGGCTCTTTGTGTGGTTATTTGGAGACCCCCTCCAGGAATCACGACCCTGCATGGCCTGTCGGCTCAGCGATATCCTCCCCAGCAGCCTTCTCTCAATACCCTTCAGCACCTGCCCCTGGGATAGCCCACACAGGGCCTCGGGCAGGGTCTTTCACAGTCTGCCTACTCATCATGCACGCTCCAGGCGGCTTCCCACCTTCAGACTCTCCCAAGCGAGGCTGGGGCACTGTTTCCCTGCCTCTAACATCGAAGGGGGAACAAATCAGCTCTTCCACTAACTTCTTTGTGCCATATTTGAATAGCACTCTAGGGTGGGCTTCTGAGGATCTGTGGCTAAACAAGTGCCCAGCCAGGGCGAGATGCTATCCTTCCTTCTTCAAGGAATCCTTCCCTCTCTCCAAGGGTTTCTCTTGGAGCCCCCTCTCTTGGCTTGGCAGCCTGGGAGCCTGGGAGCATTGGCAGATGAGGGAACTGATGCCGATTCCCGATCCTTTAGAAGAATTCCTGCCACTAAGTGGGGACTTCTTATAGTGGCAATCTTCTGACAATTTCTTTGGGTATGTAAATTGCCTCTCTTTAGAATGTGGGGTTCTTATCACCTACTGTTCTCAGCTTCAAGACTTCAGCAAAAATTTAGGACAGTGAGAGAACTCTCATTCCACATTTAGTTCCATAATAAATGTTCAATATTTTCCATGCTAGAAGCTAGAAAGCACAGCTAGCTGCAAAGAATGCTAGAGAGCACAGGAGGACATTTACTGCTGAATGTTTGACCTTCTCCTTGCCTTATCTTTCCGCAGCCCAATTTCTTCATTTGATTATTTTTAATCTGTTATATCATGATCATATGTTGAAAGAAAGCAGGATTTAATTAAGTATGTTAATATGACCACTAAATGTAGTTATTGGTTTTATAAAGCATAAATGAAGAATAGCATTATATTATTTCCATTTTACAGGTGGATTACCTGAGCTAAAAGTAGTTTAAATGGATTTCTCCAGGTCATCAAGCTAGTGACTAGCATTCCAGAATACAAACTTTCTCATCATAGAGTTCCTGCCCTGAACACTACCTTATCAATAAAATTTAAAAGGAGTAAGGGGACTAATAAACGTGACAAATCCTTGATGTTGCCAGACTCATTTTGGGCAGATATTGCTATGGAATGCTGTCTTTGTTTGTCAAATAGCTTAGATGCCTTTCAAAACATTGGTTGACCTTGAATCTTATTTCCTGTGTTGAAAACTCTGCCAGGAATTTAACGGGATAGACCAAAGTCCCTCTGGAAATCCACAGCTCTCTCTCCCTGCTAAGGGTAGTTAGGAGCTTTGTGCACAGGGTATCAAGTGAAGCTCTCCAAGTCTGCTCGGAGGCAAAGGGGCTGCCCTTGCAGGCTGTCAGGGCGTGCCTGGGGCAATGGTGAGCAAAATTCTTTTTCTCTTGGCTCTGTGATGAAGAGAGCGGTTTCTTCACACATTCAGCAATGCTACTTCCACGCAAAGCCTGCCTGCTTCTGTGTGTATTTGGCTAAGGTTGAAACCTGAGATAGAGTAAAATGTGCTCAGTGTCTCTTAATTAGTGCAGCAAGAAGGTAAGAATAGTTTTTAGTTCATCCTGCTCTCCTTCCTGTTTTTGTCTGAAAATAGAACAAACTTTGTCTTCAAAGAGAATTAAAAATCAGCCCCAGATGAGACATCCTCCTGGGGATGAGCCTCCCTGGCACCGAGGGATTATTACCAAGCACCAACCAGCGATGCATCTGGAAAAAGACCTTGACCAAAAGGAGGAAAATTTAAATACAAAAGAATTTTTATGGCTAAGAGATTTCAAAGTGAATCTGGAGGTCATTCCAGAGGTTACGCTTATGCACATCTCAGGAGGATCTCACTAACTGCCACAGTAAACAGTGCCTCCAGCAGGGGGTTCCTGAGGGCTCTAGAGCCATCTGGACACTATAGGCAGGGCACACAACCCCATAAAATCAGCACCCCACTGGTGGGCCTTACCCTAGAATATATGCAACCTATTTCCCCCATGTAACAGAGTTAGATTCATTTATACTTTCCCTACACATGGTTCTTCTACCTCTTTTATTTGAACCTATAATTAGCACTATACCCATTAGATATATGTCCAGAGACTTAAATCTTTGGTCTGTTCATATGCCGGATGAGCCCTGAATCTCAGCAGATTTGCCCAGGAAAACTAACAAAATGATGATGATGGACAACTTCCATTCCAAAAAACAAAGAGCACCTACAACTGCAAGCAAGACAGTTCTTCCATCTGCCCCAGAAGCTCTAAGTCCCCTCTCAATATGAGGTAGAGTGGGCATCACCATCCCCAAATCCTCAGGCTTGAGGAATGAATAAGCATGGGGCGGGGGCATGCAAGTATGGACCAAAGTAGACTTCTTATTATTGTAGTAACAGAAGAACTTTAACATTGATATAAAGATAGTGGTCACCAGAGGTTCTAAGGGGGTGGGGAGGAGAGGTAAGAATAGGTGTAACATGCACATTTTTGGGATATTGGACTTGTTCTACATGATGTTGCAATGATGGATACAGGTCATTATACATTTTGTCAAAACCTATGAAATTGTGTGGTCCAAATTGTAAACCATAATGTAAACTATAGACCATGGATAGTAGCAATGTGTCAATATCTGTTCATCAATTGTAACAAATGTACCACACTAATGTAAGATATGATTAATATGGGAAAATGTGAGGGTGGAGGGGGTAGGCATATGGGAATCCCCTATGTTTTCAATGTAACTTTCCTGTAATCTAAAACTTCTTTAAAAATAAGCAAAACAAAACCAAAAGAAAAAACAAAAATCAAAATCATCCCTAGCCAATTTACAAAGTGGCATAGGTTGTAGAAAGAAGAAGAAGAGGAGGAAGAGGAGGAAGAGGAAGAGGAGGATGGGGAAGAAGAAAATTATGTGTTTTCTTAGGGTCTGGGGAAGATGAAAAACTTTTTGTGGGACAGAAAAAATCTAGATTTTAGTACTCCTTCCACTAACACATGATGCCTTTCACTTACTTGCTTTAAGACTCAAATTCCCATCTGTAAACAGAGTGGGGGGCAGGAGGACCAGATTAAACATCTTTACTTTCTTTAAAAGGTCTTTATTTTTAAAATTTCATCCTCACAGTAAAGTTGCAACAATAGTACTGTGAGTTTCTGTCCATTCACCAAGATTCACTGACCATGTGCATTTTGTCTAATTTCTCTATTGCATAATAAAATAATTAATAATAATTTGCAATTATTAGTATTTGAGAGTAGATTAGAGGCATTTAGCCTTTCCATGTTTGTGATCAAGGGCAGCTTCTTCAATAACCACAATGCAATTGCCATGTGCAGAAAACGTACATTGACACAAGGCTACCATATGATTCCCATCCATGTTCAAATCCCCCTGAATGGCCTGTGAATTCTGTTACTGCATTTTCCCAACCCAGAGTTGAATCCAGGATCAAAGTGGTTTTTATCATCATGCCTCACTTGTCTCCTTTCGTCTGGGACATTTTCTCACCTCTTCTTTGTCTTTCTAAACATTGGTCTCTTTGAAAAGAACAGGGCTGAGGTTTTGTTGAATGTGCTTCCCTTTCTATCTATCTATCTGTCTATCTATCTATCTATCTATCTATCTATCTATCTATCATCTCTCTCTCTCTCTCCCCCTCTCTCTCTATTTACTACCAGTTTGGACCTCTGGCTGAAATATTTTTTTGACATATAGTCTGTTGAGATAATGATGTCAATGGACCATATCCACAGAAAAAAACTGCACATTTTCATAGACAGCACCATAGAGATATAGGTTCTGGGTGGTAATGGATCCTTGAAGTCCAAACCGTAACATAGCTCGTAAATGACACTTCCAGCTCCAAAATACAGTGATGCTTCTGTGCATGTTGAAGGAATTTTAAAGGAAGCAGATGGCAGGCCTATAAAACTGAGTATGACAGGTACATATGTAAATGTTCAATTAGAAAATAGTTTCTTAGAAAGCAGGTTATTTTGGCTCCTTTTATTAACGTATCAGTGTACGCGTGCTTTCAGCCACAACCATAAAAAGCCTCCGTTTCCCTTTAACTCTCAGTCAGAGAGAGAAACCCTCCCTTTGGCTCTCCTCAGCCTTTGGTTCCCAATTGCTGGAGGGTGCGTGGGCTCTGCTGATTCTGTGGTGCTCACGTTTGTCTCCTAACAATTCTCTCTGTAGGTCCAAGTCCCATTCCAATTTACGCCATTTACTGGAGAGGAGGGCAGGCCAGCGATGCTGAGGACCAGTTCATGTCTCAGGCCCTGGCGGTAGGTAGACCTGAGTTCCAGACCCAGCTCTGCCCCTGCGGCTGGGTGAGCCCACTGCATCGGGTGGTGCCGCGTAGCAAGCTGGGGATGGATGGCATCCTAGAACCTCAGCTGCCCCGTGTCTGGCGCCTTCCTGCCCTGACTGGGGCCACACCTGTGTCCCAGCAGTTCAGGGTGCAGTGCACCAGGGAGGTGGGCTTCCACCTGTGTCCCCTTGTCCCCCCAGGTCACTCACATGGAAACATGGACGGAGCCTGGCTCTGGGTCTTGGCCCTTCAGATTCTGTTCCTCCCAGCTTTGCAAGGTGATAAATAATAATCTGATGAAAGACTGTAAATCTGTGCTAACCTGGGAGGTTAGAGGAAACCCCTCCCTCTGCTCTCCTTATCCAATCCAGAAGAGTGGAGATGGTCATTTTAGATGGAAGGGCAGAGAGAGCAGCCTCAGGGGGAGGACGGGAGAAGATTTGGGGGCTACAGTGACTCAGGGCTTCATGCAACCTGCTGTGAGCATAAGGGTCCTCATGTCTCATTTGCGTAATCACTCCTTCCTTTTTTCCATCATTAAACATTTACTCAGAGGCTCTATGGGCAAGTAAGTGTTCGTATTACCAGCCCTGGCTTCTTATGTTTAGGAAAAAAAATTGAGCTGTTTTAGAGACAAGCTCCTAAATAGCTTGATGATTCTTTGATGAAAAGGTAGCATGAAATAGCATGAGTAGGGCCCATGCTACTTGAGGCTTTACCAAAGCCAGTAAACATGTGGGGACATGATTCCTAGAAATGTCATATATAGCCACATGACTATATACTGTTCAGACCATTTATCTCTACTCTACTCCTCATTTTTTACAGCAAAAATGATTTTGGATAATCATCTTATTACTCTTATTATTATAGTATCCTTATAATTTATGATAAGAAATAGATACTTCTGCTGCCCACACTTCCTCTCATTGGCAGAAATTCCCTGCTTCTCTGATAATGTGAAATGAGAAATAAAAAATGGAAAGACTCCAGCTACAAGTAACCAGATGAGAATCAACAGGCTACTGGGCGCCAAAATGCCCTAAGAAGTACGTGATTTATTTAAGGCTATTTCCTTAGTGACAAATAATACACCAGGGGTCTAAATTATCCAGACTAAGCATAAATGTAAAGATGGCATTGCCGTGGGCCTCATCACAGTTTAGAAAATGGAGAAAACAATTCAAAATTGATTCTTTCTTCAACAATACTTGGTAATTTATTTTCAGAAACTACAATCCTTGAGTTGTTAAAAAAAAAAAGTTATTATGTCTGAAGAAATTCAGAAGCGAGTAGAATGCATGTCTCTATTCTCTGATCATGGACTACATGCTTGATGGCTGGGAGAAAGGAAGGAGTCTTTCCTGGAAGAAGTGGGGAGGATAATAGAGGAAATCCAGAGCCCAAGAGTATTTGGGTCTGCCTCTTGCTGATAGTGTGGTCTTAAACTGGGGGTAAATATTCCTGTGCGTTTCACTACATGGGCTAATTATAAGAATCAAAAGAAGTAACTCTTTCTTTCTATTATTTTATATAAACTGGAATGCCCTGGACAAATAGAATGTCTTTTAGGAAGGTTTTATAAGCCTAGGAAGAATGCCATATGATCACTATATGGCCTTTTAGGTTTAATAACTTTTTTTTCTTTATTTTTAAAGAAACTTTAGATTATGTAAATGTTACATCAAAAATATAGGGGATTCCTATACACCCCACACCCTCTCCCTCCCACACTTTCCCCCATTATCATTTTTCAGCAGTGTGGTACATTTGTTGCAATAGATGAACACATATTGAAGAATTGCTACTAACCATGGTTTATAGCTTACATTATGGTTTACACTTGCACCACACAATTTTATAGGTTTTGACAAAATGTGTAATGGCCTGTATCCATAATTGCAATATCATGCAGAACAATTCCAAGGTCCCAAAAATGCCCCATGTTGCAACTATGGCCTTAACATTGTCAGCTTTACATGGATTTAAGGTAAAAAATTATGAATAACAGCCTTGGAAATACACACAAATGAGTTTCTTGTTTGGGAAATTTAGCATATTAAAAAGGTTTCTTCTAGACAATTAATACACACGCTGCTGAGAGAAACTAGCATTTATCCACAGTTCACCAATGTGTAGGCAGGGATTGAATTCCTACTACGTGTCAAGCACCGGGCTGACTCCCAGGGATTCGGGAATGAAAGACACAGCCCCTTCCTCCAGACTCTCGGGGACCCATGGAAAGGACAGACGATAAAGGACTGATTATAACATAGCTGGGTGAGTGGGAACACAACCTGGGGGGTAGCGGTGGGACTCCAGGAAGATTCCCGGAGGAACTGGTGCTGGAACTGAGACAGGATTTGCCAGAAGACAAAGAGCTTGATGGGGAGGGGCTGCGCTCCGACTGCAGATGAGAGAAGCTTCATGTGCATATTCTCTTCTTCAGTGTGGAGTGGAGTAGGATGAGGAGGTTCAACCACATTTATTATTATTATTATTTTAAAGAAGCTGTAGATTACAAAAATGTCGCATTGAAAATATAGGGAGATCCCATATACCTCACCCCTCCCCCTCCCACACTTTCCCCCGTTAACAACATCTTTCGTTAGTGTGGTGCATTTGTTACAATTGATGAACACATAGTGAAGCATTGCTACTAGCCATGGACCATAGTTCACATATGGTTTACACTTTGCACTGAACAATTTTATAGGTTTTGGCAAAATGTATAATGACCTGTATTCATCATTGCAATGTCATGCAGAATAATCCCAATGTCCCCAAAATGCCCCATGTTACACCTATTCTTCTCCCTCTCCTCAGAACCTCTGGTGACCACTATCTTTATATCAATGTTACCAGTTCTCCCATTACTGTAATAATAATGTCTACTTTAGTCCATAGTTGCATTCCCTCCTTATGTTTGTTCATTCCTCATTCTTGAGGATGGTGATGCCCACTCTGTTTCCAGCTGAGGGGGAACTTAGAACCCCTGAGCCAGATGGATGGAACTGCCTTGCTTGCAGTTGTAGATAGTCTCTGTTTTGGATGGGCATTCAGATTTTAATAGGAAAATGCTCCCTTATCTTCTTTCCTTGCGAGGGGAGGGATTGATTTTTGAGGCCCCTGAGCTGACTTCTCCAGAGACCCTTGACCCCCAGCAGCAGAAAGCACCTCGTGCTCATTGGCACAGACCCTGAGGGCTGGGTGGGATGTGTAGAGACAGAAAGGATCTCTGTTGGCCAACTCCCTGAGATGGGCTTTGGGGTAACATCACTAGATCTATTTAGGAGGGAAAAAAGGGAGGGATATAAAATATAATTCATATGATATTAGACAGGCTTGAGCCTAAAGGATTCCAAAATCAAATTCCTATTTACAAGTAAAGAAAGTCCAATATGCAAAATATTTACAATTGTGCCATCGCAGTTATTTTAAAAGACACTGGATGATCTGAAACAGCACAAAAAGTAAAAGAGAAAAATAAGCAGGAGGTAAGGGTGTTCATTGTTATACTAAGCATTCCTATTTAGAAAGAAGTCTTAAAAATTATAGAAGTAATATCTAGGAAAGAAAAGAGTTGAAAAAGGAACTTAAGAAGCAGAGATTTCAGGATTTACCAAAAGCTATTACTTGGAAACCGTGTTTAGAAGCAAATTGGGGAAATTTCATCATTCTCTGTCTACAATTCAGAAGTCTTACATAAATTTGACCCAAGTGAGTTTTGGTTTTCCAAACAACTTCGTAATTCATACCACTAGATAGAACAGTAACAAGAGAAATTACATTAAGGATTTCAATTTATGCATATAAACATATAATATACATCACTAAAGGTTTATACCAAAAATAAATTTAGTGAGATTTCACAAAAATTCACATCCATTCCTACATATATTGGTGTTAATAGAATATAAATTGAGTTTGTGCAAGGAAGATACAAATACTAAAGAAAAGAATGATAGGATAGTTTTCTGACATCATCACGTATTTTAACATTTTTGACTTATAAATAATCAAGGAGACTGATTCTCAAATCAAAATATTCAATGCCCTCTTCACCAGGAAGGTGTCAGCCGAAAGCGGCAAGAAGGGCTGCCTGGCACCAACGTACTCTCTCAGCTTCCTCGTTTGTAGAATGTAGATATTGACAGTCTGTCTCAATTGTGTTTTGTGAAAAACCAATACGTGTAAATAAAACTAATACATGTAGAGTGTTTAGAACAGTACCTGGCAGGGTAAACGTTCAATAAAGGTTAGCAAACATATTATTATTTTTCAAACTTTATTTCAAATTCAAAAAAATAAAATAACAGACAAAAGGCAGGTCAAAAAGCTATGAAAGCATTACTCCAAAAAAGTTCTGTCAAGACACTTTTACCTCATCTAATCCTAAAAAGAAACTCAGTTGTTCCAGTGTTCAGAAAGATACACACATGAGCCCAGAAGGGTTAAATGACATGATCCAGTGTCCCTGTTAAGGAAGAAAATGCTTAATCATATTAACATCTCCTAAAACTAAACCCCATATTCTTTTTTACCTTGAGGATTGCTACAGTACCTTCTTTGAATTTGCTACAAAAATATTACAATATCATTGGTAACTATAGTCTATAAGTTAAATTAGTTATGTTTTCCTGTGTATCACCACATTCTTAACACCTGATAGTAAAACATTTCTGTATTTATATTATTAACCACAATCTTCATCCACTGCCCAAATCATTGTTAGACATTCTATTACCTCCAACTGTCCTCCAACTAACATTAACCTTCCTAGACTATCTGTTTCAGCCACAATCACATCCATAAATCAACAGTGTTTATAACACTCATAATGTGCTAGCAACAATTCCATCTATTACCACATATTTACATTTGACCTTACTAAACATTCTACAAACATCCAGCATCAGCTCCTCCTCCTCATCCCTCATTCCATCTTCCATCAACCTATACTCCATAGTCCAAATCCGTAAGTTGACTCACCATATTTAGTTCATATCAGTGAGACCAAACAAAATTCATCCTTTTGTGTCTGGCTTAGTTCAGTCAACATAATGTCTTCAAGGTTCCTCCATATTGTCATGAGCTTCCCCAATTCATTTCTCCTTATAGCTGAATAGTATTCCATCATATGTATATACCACATTTTGTTTATCCATTCATCAGTTGACAGACACATAGGTTGTTTTCATCTTTTAGCAATTGTGAATAATGCTATGAACATTGGTGTGCAAATATCTGTTCACATCCTTGCTTTCAGTTCTTTTGAAAATATTCCTAGTAGCAAGACTGCCAGATCGGTTTTTGAAGATTTTTTCCAATTGCATTGGCTGTCTTTTCACCTTCTTAACAAAATCATTTGAAACAGAAATTTGTTTAATGTTAAGGCAGTCACATTTATCTATTTTTTTATTTTGCTGCTCATGCTTTGGGTGTAAGGTCCAAGAAACTACCACCTACCACAAGATTGTGAAGATGTTTCCCTACATTTTCTTCTAGGAGTTTTATGGTTATGATTTTTACATTTAGGTCCTTGATCCATTTTGAGTTAATTTTTACATAAGGTGTGAGATAGAGTTTCTTTTTTCTTTCTTTTTGTAATCGTTGGCCAATTTGATGGAATTATGAATTCCAAAAATATAATTGAATCATGCTTATAAACTGATCTGTTAATCTGGGCAAAATTAGGTTATGATTAGGGTGTTGATCCCCACCCCTTGGTGGGTGGGGCATCAAATATAAAAGGCATGGCAAGAACAGTTTTGGGAAGCAGTCTTTTGAGAAGCAGTTTTGGTGTTGGAAAGAAGGCCCCAGGAGAAGTGAAGCAAGCCATTTGCCTGATCGTCTACAGCTGACCTTGTGGAGGAAACAGGAGTTAAGCCTGGAGAGAAATGCAGTCCTGGGAAGAGAGGAACCCCAGAAGCCTGAACCCTGGCAAATGCCAGCAGTTGTTTTGCTCTAACACATGGCAATGGACTGTGGTGAGAGAAGCAAATTATGCTTTATGGCCTGGTAACTGTGGACTTCTACCCCAAATAAATACCCTTTATAAAGACTAACCCATTTTTGGTATTTCACATTAGCACCCCTTTGGCTGACTAATACACTTTTAGATATGGATATCCAGTTTTCTCAGCACCATTTGTTGAATAAGCTGTTTTGTGCAGCTGAGTGGGTTGGACATACTTGTCAAAAGTCACTTGACCATAAATGTGAGGGTCTATTTCCAAACTCTAAATTCGATTCCATTGGTTAATCTATCTTTCAACCAGTACCAAGCTGTTTTTCTTAATACTGTAGCTAGATAATATGCTTTAAAGTCTAGAAGTGAGAGTCATCCAACTTCATTCTTCTTTTTAAAGACATTTTTGGATATTCAGGGGTCCTTAACCTTCCAGATAAATTTGGTAATAGGCTTTTCCAATTCTACAAAGAAGGCTGTTGGAATTTTTATTAAGATTGTGTTAAATCTGTAGATCACTTTGAGTAGTAGTAATATTTAGTCTTCCAACCGATAAACATGGATTATTATTCCATTTATTTAGATCATCTTTGGTTTCTTTTAGAAATGTTTTCTAGTTTTCTGAAAACAAGTCCTGTATGACCTTGGTCAAGTTTATTCCTAAATATTTTATTCTTTTAGCTGCTATTAAAAATGGAATTTTTTTCTGAATTATTCCTCACATTGCTCATTAGTAGTGTATAAAAACACTATTGATTTTTGCATATTAATCTTGTTTCCTGCCACTTTGCAGAAACCATCTATCAGTTTTAGTAATTTTGCTGTGGGTTGTTTGGGTTTTTTTCCTAAGTATAGGATCATATCATCAGTGAACATTGAAAGATTTTTTTCTTCCTTTCCTATTTAGGTTCTATTATCTATTTATTTTTCTTGCCTAATTGCTGTAGCTAGGAGTTCTAGCACAATATTGAATAACAGATTATGAACACAATATTGAACACAGAGAGTGGGCTTCCTTGTCTTGTTCCAGATCTCAGCGGGAAAGCTTTCAGTCTTTCATCATTGAGTACAATGTTTTCTGTGTGTTTCTCAGATATGCACTTTATCAACTCATGGTTTTCCCTTTGGCCTCTTGTATCTCCATCCCAACAACCTCCTGGACAATTTATGCAGCATTTTCCTGGTCAGCAGGTCCCAAAGAGACTCCCTCAGGTGACTTCTACTCCTCCCCTATCTTGTAAGAGAGCTGTGCCCAGCCCGAGCTAGTCCGACTCCATCTTCTACTTATTTACATTATTTTTATTAATTACTGAATGCCTATGATGGACTACAAAATAAAAATTCTCAAGTTGTTTGATGGGCCCTCTCACTGTTGTACATGCAAATAAATGTATATCTGTCCGCATTATTTAAGCAAAGAAGATGCAGTCTGTGTCTTCGTAGCACGTCAGTGTGTTGCAAAGTGCCTTGTGTTACCCAGTATCTGTTCTGTAACTTCTCACTCAGTAATAAGTCTATGCTTTTAAGCTGCCAAGTTCAAAGGCTACATTTCCCAGCCTCCCTTAGGCCAGGGATGTCCAGATGGCTAGGTTTGGCCAAGGAGATGTAAGGCAAGTGTTCTGCGCAGCTTCCAGGGAGGATTCTTGAAGCAAGGGGCTCGCCATTCCTCTCCTGCTTCCTCCTTCCTGCTGATTAAAGTGCAGACGCCGTGATGGCTGGTGGGATGCTGAGGCCCAGGAAGCATCAGGAGAGAACGGCCTGCATCTCTGGTGCTCATGGAGCTGCCCCCTCAGCCCGTGACTGCTCACTTTGGGCCTTTTCTGTGAAAGAGAGCTAGAGCAGCATCTTATTTAGGCCACTGTTTTGTTGTTATTTTTGTTTTAGTTTTTAATTATTTGCTGCTGAAGCTAGCCATCTTGTTCAGAATTTAATAAAGCACTCCATTTTCACCTTGCTTGAATAAAATCCTTTAATTTCTGCAATTGTACTATGTGGTAAAATAATCCTAAGCAGCCGACACATATAAATATAAATAACTGATGATACTTTTCTTAGCTCTATTGCCAAAGATAAACTCACTTGCCTGAATCCTTATAAATTATGGCTTTATTTGAAGAGAAAATATTACATATCAAATTTTCTTATTATTCAAGCTTTCCAAGAGATTACAGGAATGATTGATGACCTTATCTTCAAATAAATAAATATTAGTTCTAAAATTAAATTTTGAACAGAAAGAGATGGTGGTGATTTGTATAGAGAAGTCAGTGGGAAATGAAAATATTTCATTGAAGGAAAGGAAAATTACAATTGGAGAAAATTTAGCTTATCAATACAGAGAAATTGACTTGTAGGTGTCCAGAAATAAATAGGTACATAATCATTCAATTCCCAGTCAATTAACATTGACTAAAATCTTCAAAGGGCAAGAGAAGCTGGTGGTTACTTGGGTCTATTGTTAGTCAAAATGGCAAAAGGCATAAGGGGAAGAATTCAAATAAACAAAGGTGGAAATTAGAAAGATGTGAGACCAACGAACTATGAGGTTGTCTTGTGGGGAAGTTCTCTCTAAGCAACATGGTCTTGGCCCACAATAGAAGCTGATGCTGAAGGATCATGAAATAAAGGGAAGGTGTTTGGCCATGTAGACAGTTAACAGAAGCTGTGGGAGAGAGAAAGAGAAATCCATTTTCACTAGAAGTGAAATGGGGGAGACAAATACCGTGGACAGAGAACAGACAAGATTAGAGAATTAGAAGTTGGGGAACCATGGCTCCTGGGATTCCTGGCACTGTCTTGGGTCCTGAACAGCAACCCATGTCTGTCCTTCAGGATCTGTACTTCCTGGTCAGTTGGGAGCACCAGGCTGTTCAGCAAGACCTCCATTGCTGGGAGGCAGCCACATGTGAAGAAGATACCTATCAAGTGACTGAGTTATTCACAAGAAATAACTGCCCAGAAATATACAGCCCCAACATATCAGTGCATGATTCAGAGAGCTAGAGAAGAAAGCTTTCCTCAAGAAGGCAATTGGCATTGGCTTGGAGGAAAAGTGCTTTCATTTTTAAACACAGATAGGTTGAAGCAACATGGTTGAGGTACCTCAGTGGCATGGAGAAAGCAGTGATAAGGGCACTAGAATAGACAGAGTGGAGCATCACAAGGAAAGAATTTCATTTCTGCATTAACCAAGGCATCCCTTGGAGAAACAGCTAAAATTCTGTTCCCATTTTTCTTTTTCTGTAGACCAATGACTGTTAGTAGCAAGTAACATAGTTAACCTGCTGATTCACCTTGGATTCCAAGTCACCAGTGCTTTGGTAATGGAGTTCACCAGTGGACATAAGAAGAACTAGAGTCAAAGTGATCCTGGTGGCACTTCTGAGTGACTATGTGGCCAGAACTGAGCTGATCCCCAGGCTTCTTTTGATAATTTAGTATCCATAGGACACTGAGAGCCATCAGCCTTTGGTTGGCTGAATCTGCTCAATGAGATAAGCCAGTGATTTTAAAACTATCCAATCTTTCATCAATGTGTTCGTATTTGAAAGTTCATCATAAAATAAGACCAAGTTAGGACTGGAGGCAGCTTTTTCTTTCCAGCTGCTGATTGCAACTTTGGTCTTTCAGATGGGAAATGGGAAGAATAATACCTCACAGTAATTTTTGCTCAAATTTTCTTTGTTCAGCTGTAAATTCTAATGCTGTGGATCTTCTGAATCTTTTTTTCTGACTATTCCAAAAATGATTTTCTATGTTCACAAGCTATAAATGAAAGGTTTTCGTAGTCATTTCTGAAAGTGTGTTGGGAACTTGGGCAGAGCTCAAGATTTCCTACTACTGGAAGGACATCTTCTTTCTCTCAGCAGAGTAATATGTACAAACTGATCTCTGAATAGCTTCCATGGGCCTCAGACCTGCTAAGGAAATCGGTGAACCTTTGCAAAGAATTAACTCTATTTAAATATGACAACAATGTAGTCCCAAAATTATTTTTGTGACATTGTCTCTTTTGAACATAAGTTTTCCTTCTTGAAGAAAGGCTTGATGTTTGTGGACAAGTGTGTTTAATACCAATTCTATTATTTAAATGTTGTGTAATAAAGAAGGAGCCACTTAGGCTGTAGGGATGTATGCAGATTTTAACATGAGGTCAATTTGATTTCTCAGCAGTCAAGTCGAGGGTAGCAATATGCTATTTTAAAAATTACCAGATGAATGTAAGAACTAAAATTTTAAAATTAAACCTTAAAAAGTTCTAAAAGAAAATATAGAAATTTTACTAGTAACTTCAGAATAAGGCAGGTTTTCTAAGCAAAAGCCAAAATGCAAATAACAGTGAAAATGTTATATTTGACTATATAAAAAG
>JAQZBX010043716.1:0-21597 GCA_029593785.1 Cabassous unicinctus | reverse complement strand
TTCTCATTGTTTTTGCTCATTGTCTGCACTCATTGTCTGTCTGTTTCCTTTAAGAGGTGCTGGGAACCGAACCAGGACCTCCCAGGTGGGAGGCAAGCGCTCAACTGCTTGAGCCACATCTGCTCCCAGTGCTGGCTTTTTGATGGTTAAATGGATGGCAAATATATTCTGCCTCTCTGTGCCTTACATTTCACAGGTTAATGATAGCTTTTGATGAATAAAATTTGCAAATTTAAATGTTATATAATTTCTTTTTATTATTATTATTTATTTATCCCCTCTTTGCTGCTGGTCTTCCTTTGTTATGCCAGCTCACTGCCCCACACGGGCCCTGAGCTCTCCGTGCTGTGCGGCAGCTCCTTCACCAGGAGGCCCTGGGGATCGAACCGAGACTTTCCATATGGTAAACAGCAGCCCAACCAATTGAGCCACAGCTGCTTCCCATTGTATAATTTCTTTATGGTTAAGAAATGTTATCCTATTCCAAGTTTATGAAATATTTTTCTTAAATTGTTTGCAGGCAGCTTTATGTTTTCATCTTTCAGATTTATATCTACCATCCACCAGGAATGGATTTTGTGTATGGTGTGAGCTAAAATTAAGGTCCCACCCCCCTTTTTAATATGGTTCCTTAATATAAAATTGACCCTGGATTATTTATGGTCTGTACTGCCCTCTTTGTTTTAACTAAATGTTCCACATGAGTACAGGACTGTTTCTGGACTATTCCATCCCAATGAATTATTTTTCAATTCTTGTGTTCAAACAACACTGTCTTAATTAACCATACTGTTTTAATTAGTATAAATTTACATAAAGTCAAGACATCTCACAGTGTGAGTTTTTCAATTTTGGCTGCATTTGTCCTTAGGTGTTTTCACATCAATTTTAGAATCAATTTGTAAAATTCACACCAATGCATGCACCTCCCCCCCTCCCAAACACACACTCAAACACTGTTGGGATTTTGTCTGGGATCACAAGGAATTCATGTACAAATTTGGGAAGAAGTGATATCTTAAAATACTGAGTCTACCAATATATGTACATAATATATCAAATAATTTGGGACTTCTTTTAATTTTTTAATATTTTTCTTTAAAGGAGTTCGCATATGTTTATTTCTAGCATTTTGATAATTGTAGATATTGTAAATAGTTACTTTATTTCATTTTCTGACTTTTTGTTTATATGGAAAAATTAATATTTTAAAATTAACCATGAACCAGAGCCTTTATTAAATTATTGTAATAATTCAAATTTTTATCTATAGATTATTTTGGAATTTCTGTGCAATCTTGATATCTGGGAAAAATAAGTTTTATTTCTACTTATCTAATCCTTATTTGATCATATCTTTGTTTGTTCTTATTCCACTGGCAAGGGTATTCTATACCTGAGTTGAATAGTGGTATTAATAGTAAGTAAACCTTTCTTTTTTTCAATATCCAGAGGAATGTTTTTCATATTTTACCATAACATAATGTTTTTTGTATATATCTTTGTCTATACCCTTTATTGCACATGAAAAAAATATTTTCTTCTAATACAATTTATTTAATATGTTTTTCTCAGGGATGAGTGTTGAATTTTTTTTTATTAAGAGGTCCCGGGGATTGAACCTGGGACCTTGTACATGGGAAGCAGGTGCTCAACCACTGAGCTATACCCACTCCCTTGTTAAATTTTATCCAACATTTTTTCTTCATCTATTATATAGATCAGAATTAAAACTAAGCAAATTATTTATATATGTAAAATCAAGGATAAATATACAATAAATTATGATAAATTAAGGATTTGCATCCTGAAGCATTTAAGGAAAAATGTGTTCTGTCTTTAATTTACTCTGAAGTACACAAATAAAGAGAGGAATTAATATATGAATAGCAAGATAAATGAATAGATATATAATTAGCCAGTGTAGTAAAATGTTATTTGTAGAATTTTGTGCAGAGAGTAGTTTTTCATAAAAAAATTCTTTCAACTATGCTGATATTTACAATTTTACACAATAAAAATAGAAAAATTACCATTAATAGTTTCAAATTCATGTCACTGGTTCTTTAAGTAATTTTTGACAACTACTATACAACATGTTAACTTCTCCAACTATTAAATCTTCTTTAATCTCATCTTTTAAAAAAAATTTCTACCCTTCCACGTGCTTTATTCCTAAAGGAAAGCTCTTCAAATTCTGTCATCTCAAGTGCTTTGACTTCTTTCCTGTTCTATAAGAATCTGTTCCTTCTTGAATTCACTCTTCAGGACAGCTACCCTCTTAGAATCAACCTCAATTTTCACACCTGAGATGGTTTTCCTGATTTACCATTGCTGAATTTGGATCTATATAATGGCTATTTTTCTTTAGAGCTCTTCCTAGGTGAAATATACTGTCTAAAACTACACAAAACACTAGAATCACTGAAAAGTTATGATTTGCATACTCACAAGAACACTTAACACTATTGGGAAATCTATTTTTTTATTGAGGTGAAATTCATATAACATAAAATTAACCATATTTAAGTGAACAATTCAGTGACAACACCATATTCACAATTTTGTGCATTGACCACACTACTTAACTTCCAAAAGGAAATTCCATACCCCTTAAACTGTTACTCCCAATTCCCTACTCCACTCATCCCCTGGCAGCATCAATCTGTTTTCTGTCTGTATGGATTTACCTATTCTATATATTTCATATAACCAAATTCATACAGTACATGACCTTTTATTTCTGGATCCTTTCACTTAGTATATTTTCAAGGCTTCATCCGTGTTGTAGAATGTATCTGTACTTCATTCCATTTTTTGTGGCTGAAAAATATTCCATTGTGCCTATGTACAAAAAAATTATTCATTCCTCTGTTAAGGGACATTTGAGCTATTCCCAACATTTGGCTATTGTGAATAGTACTACTATGAATATGTGTGCATTTGACTACTCATTTTCAATTACTTTGGGTGCATACTTAGGGGTGAAATTGCTGGGTCATATAGTTTTTCTATGCATAAGTTTTTGAGGAACTGCCAAACTGTTGTCCATAGTTGCTGAAAAATTTTATAGTCCTATAAGCAAGATACAAGGTTTCAATTTTTCCACATCCATGCCAATTCTTATTATTATCTAACATTTTTATTACAGCCATTCTAGTATGTATGAAGTGATGTCTCATTGTGGTTTAAATTTGCATTTCTGTGACATCTAATGATGTTGAGCATCTTTTCATATGCTTTTCAGCATTTGTATACCTTCTTTGGAGAAATGTTTATTCAAGTACTATTAAATATTCATTATTCTATGTACTTATATCTGCATTCAAGACATCACAATTGAATATCTTTAAAAAATAACTAGAAGCATAAATAAATCAAAACGTTTTGAACTATTAAAATATTAAAGCTTTATCTGAGATGATGATAAAAGCCTTTTTTGGAAGTAGGAATCTGGAAATAGAAAATACCTGAATTCAAATCCTTTGTCCTTATTTCACATCTCTTAAGTTATGTTCATCTCAAAGCACAGATGCGGGTGTATATTGTGTACTGGGAACAAATAATCTTTGGGATCTCTTGACTTATCAATGGAAATAAAATATGTAGGTCTTTATTCTCTAAGGAACAGGAAAAGGCCTATATAATGGCACTTGGCACTGAAGTCCCTGAGTAAACCTAGAGATGGGCAGGTCCAAACAAGTTTCATCATAAGAGATCTGAGGGTTTCAGGTTTGGAGGTAGGCGAGTATACAATGGCATCACAAAATCCTGTTATTTCTTCTATTGTAACAACAGTCCAAGTAATTGCTAAATTGTAGGACAAATTCTACCTGCACATGAAGATCTGGAAATAAGAAAGTGGGAAGCATGGGGACTACTTACAGATGTCTCTTCAAGGAGCTGAATGACTTGGTTTCCTGCTCCATCACAATTTCATGGAGTAGAAATCATTGCCACTACATAATTATGTTGCCTTTGAAGCCAATTCAGTGACTAGACATGAACTATAGTGACCTGAAATAAAAATATATGAACTAATATAATGCAAAATAATGTAACTATCCATCCCAGGGGACCTTACATCAGAGACAGAGGGAGAGCAAGCACGAGCGCGAGCATGAGAGAGAGAGATCTGTCAGTGAAAACAAAGACTATGTCCAGCAAAATGGAATTGTTGGAGTAGATAAGTATCAACATGAATTGAAAACTGATACAGATACTCCAGTGCAGTATTAAATGATTTTATGACATTAAAAATAATTTTCCATAAAGAAAAACAATATATATAAGGCAGGGGGAAAAATCAAAAGGTGTGAATCAGACAGGAAACAGACTTCACATTTACATCATTGGAAGCTTGAAGATAGTGGGAATTCCTTCTGAAGAGTGCTGAGAGAGAAGGACTATAATCCTAGATCTATATGCCCACTAAAATAGTGTTTCCATATCAGAGCTACTGTGAGATATTTTAAGAAAAGTCAGGGACTCAGAGAACACAGCATCCACAAAATCTATTGAAGAAAAAAATTCAAGAAACAATTCAGCTAAACAACAAATAAATAAGAATGCACATTCAATATAAGGAATGATAGAGAATATGAACCAGTGGTGAAAAATGAATAGAAGTAAAACGTTAGTGCTTAATACATAGAGTCGTGAAACAGAAAAGACAAATGTTAGGATTAATTCTAATAATAATTACAAGTAAAAGCATTAAATAATTTCAACAATACCTAGAAGACAGGGTTTGGTAGTAGTTGGGAACAGGAACAAGTGAAGTGTTTATGAACTTCTTGTTTTGGTATGAGGGAAAAGGAAGGGGCTGAAAATAGAAGATGGAATGAAACAAAACATTTATTTTTAATTTTGGGGTGGAATTTATGTAAGTAGGAAATAAGGGAATTATAGTGGGACAATGTTCATTAGATTATTTTATGTTAATTTATTGTTTTCTTATTTTCAAAAAAAGAAAGAAATCTACCTTAGGAGGACAGCAGGGTAAGGGAAAGTATAGCTATAAATGAAATAAAAAGTCATTAAATTTCCCTCATGGTTGAAAGGAAGCAATGAATTAAATAAATATGCATCAAACTCGATCAAAAAATAAACTAGAACAAAAGAAAAAATGTAGAAGAAATGATGAGGAATAACTATTAATCATAAGTAAAGCAAAAGTTATAAGAATCAGCTATATCAATTAAAAACACTAATTGAAAATTGAATGAAGTATCACAATAAAATACAGAGTGAACAAATGGTTTTAAAATTGGCTAAAAGTCTATAATTATGCAAAAAAATACACTTAAAATGAAAAAATATATATAAATAGGATATGAAACTGAGATAGGGAAACACACACACAAAAATAATGATGACAGAATTAATATATCAAAATGGAATTTAGGTAAAATATACTATTCAAAATAAAATGAGGCATTATATATAATAAAATATTCACTATTTTAACAAATTATAACAATCAGAAACACACAAAAATAACATGCAAATTGCTAAATATAATTATTAAAATCTCAAGGAGAATTTGACACATTCAATTTGAATGTAAAATATAATATACCACTCTTGGAATTGGACAAAGCTACTATAAAAAAACATAAAGTTAATTATTAATAACCCTAATTTAATGAAAATATAGAAAATATATCTCTCAAAACACTTTTACATGTCCATGAAACTTTTATAGCAATTGACCACAAATACTTTACAGAAGCTTTATAGGCAATAATTTTGGATACAATCCAATTACAAGGGTCACCAAAACCATCTTAACCATTTCTAAATTAGGATTATTACTCTCAGTTTAGTTAATGAAAAAGACATAAAAATTTTAAAAAGCAATGAAAATGAAAACCTTTCATAATAAAACTATGACAAATATGTAAATGTGTACTTATAATAAATGCATAGCCTTAAATGTCATTAATAAATGAATGAGTAAAAAATAAATGATCTACTACACTAAATTTTCTCTCCTTTCTTTTATAATTAATTCAACACAATTTATTTTAATTAAAATACACAAAAACATATCTTTAGTCCCATTATCCAAATGAATCACAGTTACCATTTTTAATGTATGTTTTTGATTCATACATGTGCAATTTTAAAAACAAAAAAATGGTATCATATTCTACAACATTGTAGTGACTTCAGCTATTTTTTTCTGCCTTTAAACTCACTTTCTACTTTAGCAATAAATCCATTTGTGAGCCCTGGTGAAGAGATGGATTTTGCAATTCCTACAATATAATCCTACATGGCTAGATAATCCCTCTGGTATTTGTGACTAAGGATCAGTAAATTGGATGCTCACTTCAGAGATGGTGGCATCAAGTGGTGATGTTGGTGATGCCAGGTGTTGTACAGAAATGCAGCCTAGATAGCAATTCAACCCGATTGCTTCTGTGAAATGACTTTGAATTTGCTTCTTGCTGCTGAGCTACTTCCAGTCTTGACTTTTTTCCCTATTAGCTTTTATCTCTAAGTTTTGCTAAGATTTCCATCCATTCTGTGATCCTTCTGTATCTTCTCAATGATTTTATTTTCTACTGTGAAGTTAGCTAGAATCTATTTATCTTACTTGCAGTAAAGATATTTTGACTAATGATAGTGTTTATTTTATTCATTTTTTCATCTGTCCATTCATTTTAAGGAGCTTCAGCCATGTGCCAGGTACTGTACCAGGTACTTAACTTCTCTTCTATGTAATCATATATATCACTAATTAATTTAATTTTGCTCTTCTTGCTTTGGTAGGATATCAACTTTTGAGAGTGCTTATACCAGTCCTGAGAAGGATTTCTGAGAATGAAATAGGAAACTTTTGCTGTGGCTGTCTGGATGCCTGATAGTGCTATGACACTACCTGATGACTTTATTATTGCTAATTTTACAATAATGATTATGTTTCTAAGCCAACTTTTCATTCAATATCTGAGCTTCTGACTTTCATCTGTGACATATTTTTTAAAAAGAGAGAGTAATATGCTTTTATAGAGGTTGGCGTCTGTCATGCTTGGTATTTTTGAGAAAAAATGTGTTTGAACTGAAAGCTAATGGTTACAGAATGTCAATTGGAGTGCAAAGTATATAATCATGATTTCTTGGCAATAGTAGAAAACGTCAAATGGCCTCGTTGCTACACATCACATACTTTATGGCTTCTTAAAAACATCCCTTCAGTTATCAACAAACACTTCATATAGAAGGTTTATAGCACAAGAATAGATTGTAATAAAAGGGAGCACTGATATCACAAGCTAAAGAATCATCTTCAAATGCTTTAAAAATTATTTTAAAACAGAGGAATTTTTGATTTGCTATCATGTTTAGTTCTCTGTGATTAACAATTGAGCTGAACAGTTCAAAATATGGTCCAAATTGCTCAAATTAAAAGAGCAGTGTGCAAAAAAACTCATGTTAGTATTCCCAATGGTAACCTTACATGGATATGCATTAGAAGATGATTTTGCTGAAAGTCACTGTTTTAGCACTGTATACATTGGATATATTCCATCTCTTATTTGGCACCTTCTGTGGACAACAGGCCAAGCATATATCCAAGCTGCATCTGGTATTACCCACTAAAGAGAATAGTTTAAGCAGCCTCTGCTGAAATGAAACTTTCCTTGAGCATACCACACGTATTTGGGGCTTAGTGGTAGATATGCATCAGCAACTCTTCTTCCTTTCCCTGCTTTTTTAAGTGGCAAAACCACAATTAAATGTCCTCCTGAAAATCAACACCCCCCGCCCCCCGCAACCACCCAACCAGGATGCCCAAATTGCTCAGGTACAGTGAGAGTCCAGGAGGGACACTTACAGCAACTCTGCAGGGCTCTGTTGTGATTGTCATTATGTTAATGAAACACGTAGAGAAGTACAGCAACTTGTCCACAGTCACAAGGCTAATGTGTGTGGTAGCTGGGTGTCTTAGTTTGCCAGGATTGCCGTGACAAATACCACAGACTGGTTGGCTTAAAAAACAGGAATTTATTGTCTCAAAGTTTTGGAGGTTGTAAGTTCAAAATCAAGGTGTTCGCTGGCCATGTTTTCTCCACGGTCTGTAATGTTCTAGTGGTGACTTGCCAGCAATCCATGCATAATTTCTGCCTTTATTAGATGGTGTGGCAGTCTGAGATTATTTTATGAATCCCAAAAAGAGAAACGTTATGTTTGTAAACTAATCTATTCCTCTGGGCATGATACCCTTTGATTGTATTAAATTCCTTTGATTAGATTACCTTTTAAAATTGCTTTAGGGCTTTTGATTTCATACTTCAGTAAGGCATGACTCAGGTTGAGTCTCCACCCCCTTGCTGGGTCTGATATAAAAGGATACTCACACAGGAAGAAAGAGCTCTGTCATTTCTGATCTTGCCATGTGACAGAAAGGAGAAGGCTCAAACAGCTGAGGCCCCAGGGAGAGATGACCCGTTTGCCTGAGAGCTTACAGCTGAAAGTGGGAAGAGAGCAGAATAGCAGAGACTGATACAGGAGACCGGGATCACCTTTGCTAATAGGATCTTTGAAAATCCTTTTTACAAATAAGTTCACAGTCACGTGATTGGGGATCCTGGTCTGAATATGTCTTCGCGGGAGACATGATTATTCAGTTCAAAAGACTGCATTTCAAACATAATTATATCTGGTCCAAATATTTAACTCTACATATTTCTGTGACCATTTTCTTGCCTTTTATAGTAGACACATTTTGTTGCAAGTAAGTAGGCTCTTAGGAAATCCATTTTGGAGGAGAGTGTGTATTTTGGGACGGAGATGAACTAATGTAACTAAATGTATGGGAGGAAAAAAGTACTTTTTATCTGGCTGGGGGAAAATTAAAGAGGAAAACCTAGTTTCAATTCCTTTATCCTTTGTATGTGGGCAACTGTCTCCTTCAAGCTCCTTTCCATAAGAACAGATGTGTTTTTGCAAACTACAAAATGCAGGTAATATAGATTGATTCCCACTATCCTAGTGTCTGTACTGACAGCAGGGTCTTGTAGAGGAAGGACATTAAGCATAGTGGGTAGTGTCTAATTGGAAGTGGAGGCCAGGAATTTGTGCTAGAATTATATGTGTAGAACAACCACACTGCCTTTATCTTTTGTGGATTTTGTCTCTCCATTGCACAGAATTGAATTATGATTTTTGATTCATAGCACATTTTCAATCACTTGTCAATGTATTATCCACTTATTTTAGTTAATTTTTAAAAAAATTATTCTTTAAAGAAAAAAAAACAAAACAGTATGATAACTACATTTGAATCCACTATCCATACACAGTCAACGTCCCAGCATAAGATCCCTACTGCCTTTCCACAGCAAACTCTTTCCTTTTCTCCCTCAGCTCAAAGAAACTCTTTTACATTTACATTGCACATTTTTGTAAAAATGGCAAGTTTCCCAATGTTTTTCACTTATATTTAATCTTAGCAAATTAGTTTCTAATATCTTCTAAAGTTTTTTAAACCATTTAAAATAATCTTTAAAATCTTTCAAAACATCCGTCATAAAATAATATGTATGTATATATTTTTAAAATTTGGGATGATTTTAGTGGCAGAGATAAAGATTGTTTGAGACTAAAGTTCAATCCACTTCTACCCAAGTCACTCGTTAGCAGAGCTATCATTGACAATGCTTTATGAACATTTACATAATCCACCATTATCACCAGTGCCGCCACCAATAATTATCCAGTTTCACCTACAGACATTCACTCAAAATATATACACCAAATCCCAACCTCTCTGTCATTAACCAGACAGCAAATATGATTGAAGGAAACTTTCCTTTGTGTGAATTTAATGGCTTATGTTAAATTGGAATCATTGTGTAAACTTTTCTTGGCACTGTACCCATGGAACTAGAGACTAGCTCAGTTGTTTAATTTCTTGATCTCTTTCTTTTTTGAGATATTTTTCATTCTCTTTTCGGCTGAGCACTACAGCTGTTTCCTGATTTGAAGTGCCCACTTACTGGGTCAAGGGCTCTGGCCACAGTGGAATCAGACCTGTAGATGGTTGCATTTGAAACAGTGTTTTTAGAAAATTGATTCCATTGCCTAGTCTTAAAATATTCCCATTCAAACTGGAATTCTAGCTTCTCTTGAAAAAAATCAGAGCAGGACATGTTGGCCTTTATTCCTGGATGGAGTCAGTTGGCTCTAACTCAGCAGCATTGACCCCTTTAGATAGAATAAGTGCCCTTCAGTTCACCACTTACCCCACCTGGCATAGCCCTCTATTCTGTTACTTATTTGGCTCTGTTGGATTTGATATTTCCAATCCCTCAGCACAGAATGCTAATGAAAACCCTCCAGAATCAGACTCTCTGGATTCCTGACCTGATATTGCTCTAGTTTTAGTATTGTAACTTTGGAAATTTATTTTGCCACTTTGCATCTTGGTATTCCCATCATAAAAAATGATAATAAATTGTGATATTATTGTTAAAGAGATAGAAATGTATCTTGTATATTCAAAAGTAAAGAAATACTGTATATGCTTGTTAATGTGCATGTTTTTAGTCCTTGATATTTGTCTCATGAACTGCCATAAATTAGTATCACTATGGATCAGACAAAACATACTTAGGCTGAGTCACCACTCATTCATCATTCTTATGCACAAAGGGTATTGAACAAACTTACAGACACTTTTATAAATGACAACTGATGGGTAGATGTCTGTTGCCTGTAGATTTGATAGAGAAAATGAATTGGGGAAAATTCTAGTGCTTTTATTGTTGCTGCAGTTAAATATGTTCTCACACTCTCTTTGATAGATCAGGGAGAAGACAGAATAGCTAAAACAACAGATATTAAGGACTCTAGGTCACAAATTCGCAACTTTGCCTCACATGATTTTAACTGAGATTTTGGACTATTGGACTCCTTGGCTTTTGTTCAGGATTAAATGCAGACTGAACTGAGGTTACAGAGAGGGCACTGTATTAAAATGTTTGCCTATATTACTCGTTTGATTTTTCACTGCATGTAGGCCTCAGCTGTTGATTCTTCCCTTAGCAGCAGATGCTCCACTTTGTTCTCCTTAGGGCCCTCAGATAATTGCATACTGCCCTTGAATAGTTCTATTTTCTCTGCATATTATAGCCCAATTTACTTTTTAACAGACTTCTGTCACTGTTGCCAAAAATGATGTGCTATACTGTGGTAATGAAATCTCCCTGTCAAAACAGATACACTAGGAAGAAGTAAGATACACAATATTTTGTTATTAATTGCTGTTAAATATGTCATACCATTACCTCTGGACCCTCTAAAACAGTGAAATATTATCAACAAGGATACTTATAAAGACCAAAAGGACCCCAGAAATGAATCATAATGTCACTTTGCACAACCAAAATCTCCCAGACTTTTCTAGATTTTTCTAGCAAGCTGGGCTATGAAAAACCAACCATTCTCTAGAGATAATGCTTCAGAAAGGCTTCACACTCAGTTCTTATAAATGTATATTAAAATTACATAGTAGAACAAAAGGTGAATTTGGCTAGTAAACGTGACATTTAAAAGTCCTTGTTATTATGGCTTTTAAAAACTCTATTATTTATGAACATTCATTTTCAGTTCTCCGAGGAATAATGACCCAGTTACTATTACACTAGCCTGGAAACTAGGGGAGTGACAAATAGTGTGCTTTTGAAGTTGTGTGTATCTGTCATATTTTCAGCGCTAGGAAAAAAAGTTTCATTAATTTATAAAACATGAGCATGAAATGCCTTTGGGTTTTGTTTGAAGAAAAAAAATCAAGTGTTAGAATTGTTTATGGGGTGTGGGCAGAACAAGGTTCAAGTAGGGTGCAGATTCAGAATTTTTGCACCTTTGCTCTATATATTTGTTGGTTTTCAGTTTTACATATCATTTTTTCATTATCTAGATCACCAGAATTTATTCATGAGGAATTTTCCAATTCAAAGTTTTTTGTTTTTCCTTTTTTTTCTCTCCATTTTGTCTTACTGGGACTTACGGATTAATCCACATGCAGTAAATGGACTTTTTTAATCTGTGTTCATTTAATTTAGTAGGTGTTGATGTAATCAATTTACAGATGTAGAAATAAGGCCTAGAGAAGTTAGTAGAATAACAAAGTAGCATAACTAATGTAATAAAATGCAGAGTCAGCATTGCAAGACAAACCTCACTCAGAAGCCTGTAAATGAGACTTTAGAATTTTATCCAACAGTTATATTCTATAATATTCTAAGAGTTATAATCTATATGTAACTTTTGAATGGTTACCTACTCATTTTCTATATTGCAAGTGAGGAAGTTGAAGCCCAGGCTATGTTTTTTTCAGCAATTTTAAATGAAAATAAAATATGAATATTCCTTCCTGTGTTGAAAAAACTCTTATGTAATATTAAAAAAAAAATGATCCATTTTAGTGATAGAATGCTAACAGTTTTTAAGTGTCTAAAATCAAGTGTTAGGAAAGCAGATGTGGCTGAAGCCCTCAGGCACCTGCCTACCACATGGGTGATCCTGGGTTTGGTTCTGGGTGCCTCCTAAAGAAGATGAGCAAGACAGTGAACTGACAGCAAGGGCTGGCACGGCAAGCTGATGCAACAAGATGACAACCCAACAAGATGATGATGAAACGAGGAAACACTATGGCAGAAACAAAAAGCAGTGAGTGGATGTGGCTCAAGTGATTGGGCGATTCCTTCCCAAATGGGAGGTTCCGGGTTTGGTTCCCAGTGCCTCCTAAGAAAAGAAAATGAAGATGAGCAGATAGCAAGTGCAAAACAACAAAGAGGTGGGGGTGGGGGATAAATAAGTAAAATAAATCATTAAAAAAAATCAATTCTCATATAATGAATTTTGAAAATAATACTAACAGTCTACATTCTTATATTTTCTGTGCATTCATATGCCATTTAGGGCAAAAAAATAAATTCACCAGATTCAGGCTATGCTCAAATCTTGCTATAGTCAAAGAAGCACCTCTAAATGTTTCACTCTTAACCTCACTGGATGACTATAAGTGATTGTATAGAATTTGCCACTTGTAATAAAAGGGGGTTAATAAATTTACTAAACTCTTCATGGAGGTGCTTTGAAAATTCACGTCATGTTTGAGTCTCTGGTACCAATATAGAATGTGCTTTATGGTGAAGAAATAATGGAAACACAGCAACTTCAACCCCATTAACTCTTAAACTCTATCATAAAGCATATGAAGAAAAGTGTTAGTTTAGTGCTGAAAGATAAACTGAATAAAAAATAAAGCATTTGAATAGATGCTTCATTCAGATAAAAAATAGCAGGTGCCATCTAAGCCTGGCTGTAATGGCGGGTGCTAGAGCAGAACAGGATGCTTCGTGCTCCTCTGTATTGAAGAATGAATTAACAGTCTTTATGAACCTAGGGAGAGAAAGAAGCTGGTAATAAAAGGTCATTTTAGTAATATTTTCTTTAGCTGCTCAAAGATAAAATTGTAGTACCTGGTCCGAAAGAGCAGTATAACTGCCTTGTGCCATTTGTGATGAGAAGTTGACAAGTGGCACTTATTTTTTACATAACTACTTTGAAGGAACATGAATACTTTTCTTAATAAAATGGATTAATTTTTATAGCATCTTCTTAGGTATTTTACATCCAGACATAGAAATGAAGAAAAAATACACAGCAATGTATTTTGCACTAACAGGAAACAATTTTGGTGGGAAAATGTCATTGATATTAACTAAAATAACTCCACCAAATGACTCAGGAAATAATATATGTATGGATTTTATTTTTTGGGGGGGTGATGGTGGTGGTGGTAGTAAGACTAAAGAAGATTGGACCTATGATTTGGGAAGGGCAGAGGTTTTGTTCATATTTTCCAGTCCCTTTACCCTTTGAGAGTAATCCTCAATTAAATACACAGCTCATTAGTTTACTTGACAGCAGTATCCAATTTATCTATTGATTTTTTTCAAAAAAATTAAATAAACAGCCTGAATTTGTTTTATGTTGTTAGTGTCTCTGTATAAGGAAGTATGTTTAAAGCCATACTTATTTGAAAATTTCGAACTGATAACATTGTTTCTTTGTTTTTTAAATGCTTCTCTTGTTTCAAATTAGCTGTTTCTCTGATATGGTATCTGCTTTCCTAGGTCTTATTTCATCAGTCTTGATAATGTTTTCTAGAGACTCCCTGCTGAGAACTGAGACTATCTACACTCACACAGTTTACTATGTTATTAACAGGTATTTACTCAGCTATTTTCACCAGCATAGCTCAGCTATTGTTGAAAATTCTAGCTCAGGAAGACAAAAATTGCAAGAAATTCATTCCTGGAACTTCCTGAAAGTTCCATCACATTTTCAAAAGAAACCATCAAATGGGTGAAATTCTCTCATTGCTGTGTCCACCAATCTAAACAATTTTATTATGATACTTAGCCAATCTTTAGCTTCAAAATCTCCACAAATATCTCAACTTCAGGCTTCCGCTGCTGCCAAGATAGTGCTCTCCTTTATTACGGTAAGAAATGAACTCAGCTTTGCCTCATCAACATGTTGTTTCAGTTATGTTTTGGTGAGTCAGCACTAAAGCCATGCCGCTGAGTGGCTTTTCACCTTCTGGTGGTAAGTGTCCACAGGACTTGCTTATCTTCTCTTTAATACTCCAAACACACTGCTTTCCAACTGTCGGACAGCATTGTTAAGGCGTATTCTCGAATTAGACTGCATCCTGCAGAAATTCATATCCTGCAATTAATTTAAACTTAATTATGGATGAATTCTAATTGTGCATAAATTATTTTTTTTAAAGTGCAAATAACTAGGTATCAGATCTTTTTATTTTTTTATTTACAGACTGGGGCATGTGATAGAAGCAAAAAGTCCCTGAACAATAGTTGCTAACAGAAAAGGCAATGATTGTAGAAAATGATTCTGTCGGAAGATCAGCCTCAAGGAAGTCATAACCTTGATTAAAGTAGGCCAAAATTTTTTGACCACTTCTGGGAAAATGCACTGAAGCCTTTCTATCATAAAGCTACACATACAGATAGCTAGTTTTTATTATTAAAATTTATTCTGTGTTTGAAAATAAATTGGTTTTAATTTTTTTTCCTTTAAGGAATCATTGTATTTCACACACAGAATGTTTTCCAAAACACTTTCGACAAATGCTATATACTATATTTTAAAAAAATACCCGAAGTTTCACTGTCTAATGTGCATTCTAAGATAAAGAAATTTTCTTTCCCTTTCCATTTATAAATGTCCGGTTTGCTACTACTTATTTTACTTATTTACTTCCTCATAAATGCCAGGTCTCAAAGGTTTATAGTGGCATATACAACTGTTTTAAATAGTAGGAACATTTGTGTTTAGGCATGGTTTTCCAAGTCATCCTTTTTTCTTAAAATAAAAACTTCAGTAAATGCTTAGTTTAAAATAGTGTATCTCCCAAAAGTTTACCCCCATTTAAGTCAATTTGATCTTGAAAAGTGACCATTTAATATGGTGTCACCAAAGGTGGAAGACTGCCTGTTTACATCTAATTCTAAAGGGGTCAGAACAACCTGAAACCATCATTCTTCATCTTTGGTAATTCTTATACTTGAAGGTAATTTTTGATCTGGAACTTGTACTCTTATAGCAGGGTTTTAATCCATATAATAGCATTGCTTAAGTACAGTTAAGATGCTTTAAGGAAAATGATGAGAATTTTAAAAAATGTCCATCCAACCCTTGTCTTACAACTTTCTTCCCTAAGGAGCTGCCATTACATTCAACTTGTTATCTGATTTTATTATTTCTGTATCTATAAATATTTTAAATAATATTTAACACAGTAATTAAATAAGTGAAAAATACATAATGGTACCTTAAGATTCCAAATCAGGGATGGAAATAGTTTGCAACTCATATTTGTAAATTCTTTTACTGTTTTTTTCAATTAACTTCAAAATATTATGTATTGTTTGGTATTGAGCACATCCCACTGATATAGTTAAAATCAATAGTATAATTCCCCTTTTTTCGGATGAGTACCTAAGGCTGAAAATATGTGATTATTTACAATCAGATTGCTGGTAGGTGACTGGTAGATCTTGGTTCAACCATCTAAGTTTATTTGTGTCCACTCCAAAATACATGTTTAAATCCTAACCTCAGTCCCATGAATATGATCTTATTTGGAAACAGCCTTTGAAGATGTGATCAGTTAAGATACGGTCAAACCACATTAGGATAATCCCTAAATCAATATGTCTGATGTCCTTATAAGAAGAGGAAATTTGGACAGAGACAGACACGGAGAAGAAGGCCATGTTACAATAGGGGTCCAAGGATTGCCATAAAACCAACAGAAGCTGGAAAAGCAAAGGATTCTCCACTACAGGTATCAGAGGGAGCATGGCCCTACCGACACCTTGATTTAAGAATTATTGCCACCAAAAATGAAACATTGAATTTCTGTTATTTTAAAGCACCCAGTTTGTGGTATTTTGTTACGGCAGTCCTAGGAATCCAAGACATCATCTTTAAACTCACTGTGATGTATTCTTGATATTTTCCTCAGATCTATCAGGCAAATAATTAACTAAATTAATAGTTAACTAATTAAGTTTCTAGTACAACACTATTTAAAATTTGAATATCCATATTTTTCTGAAATTTATTTTAGTGTTCATTTTATGAACTATATTTCTTCTTTTATTTCTTTGAATAATTTAAATATATATTTATTCCAAAAATAAGCTTCAAACTGTTCTTTTATCTCTGGCTTCTCGGGTGTCAATTTACCCTTCTTTTTTCCTGCTAATTAGCTTTCAGAGGGGAAAAAATAAAAGGTTTATTTGTGTGCTTTGCAATTTCTATAGTGAGTACTTCTCAAAGGAATTGTCTTCAGAAGGATTCTCATGTGTTCCTGTGTTGTAGAAATGTCTATGAATGGGGAAGAGCGTTCATTCATTTCAGCTGGGTCCTCTGCTGCATTAACCAGTGTTAACTTGGCATCAAGTTCACCATTTGTTTTAGTGAAATAAATAAAAATACCACAGACTAGTTGGTTTAAACAACATAAATCTATATAAAATACCACAGACTAGTTGGTTTAAACAACATAAATGTGGTACTGCACGGTTTTGGAGGCTAGAAGTCCAGAATTAAGGTGTTAGCAGGCTGTGATTTCTCTGAAGTCTTCAGTGTTCTGTTGTTATGCCAGCAATCCATAACTCAAGCTCTGCCTCTGTCACATGGCTATCTCTCTCCTTTAGTCTCTAACTGCTTATAAGGTTTCCAGTCATATTGTATTAAGGCCTACCCTGATTCAGTTTGGCCTCACGTTAACTAACAATATTTTTAAAGATACTGTTTAAAAATGAGTTCATACCCATGGGTTTGATGGTTAGGGCTTGAAAAAGACATTGTAGGGGACATGACTCAATCCATAATAGTCCAGTTTTTGGTACCAGAAGTGGGGTTCAGCTATAAAAATACCCACAAATGTAGAAGTGGCTATGAATTTGGTTAATGGGTAGAGGCTGGGAGAATTTGAGGCACTTGGTAGAAAACAATTAAATTGTCTTGAAGAGGCTGTTGATAGAGATATGGACATTAAAAGTGATTCTGGTGAGGGCAGTAGGGAAAGTCCTTGTGACAGTTTGAATTTGGTGAATCCAAAAAAAGAGATTATGCTCTTGAACTAATCCATTCCTGTGGGGGTGGGGCCTTTTTTATTTTGGCTGGTCTACATCAGTGAGGTATGACTCAACTTGGGTCTCTGCCGTCTTACTGGAGCTTTATATAAATGGAGACACAGAGACAGAGACACAGAAAAAGGAAGCTGCCATTTTGATCCTGTCATGCGAAAGAAAGGAGAAAGTAGAGAGAGAGAGAGAGGAGTCCAGGTTTATCTACAGCTGCAGAAAGGCAAAGAAGCCCTGAGAGGCTGAGAGAGATTCTGGAATCTGGAATCAGCAGAGCACAGAGGCACGGAAAGAGGCCTGTGAGGGCTGGGGCCAAGGAGCACCTCAAAGCTTAAGAGAAGAGCCAAAGGTCTGATAGCCCACAGCTGAACTTGGGAGGAAAGTGGAGCAGCTTAGACTGAGAGAGGAGGCCCAGAAAGAGACATGCCTTTTGCCTGATCCTCCTCAACTGAGCCTTGGGAGATGGTAGTTCTGTAAGGCAAGGCAGGAACCTTGGCCAAGATTGGCTGCCATCTTTCTTCACCACATGGCAGGACCCCAGGATCACCAGTAGCTGACTTTGGTGAGAAGCATCTCTGCTGATGCCTTGATTTGGACACTTCATGGCCTTTGAACTGTATGCTTTTTACCTTAAATAAAATTCCCATAGTAAAAGCCAACTCATTTCTGGTACTTTGCATCAGCAGCCTTTTGGCAAACTAAGACAATCTCTCTGAGTTTCCCAGAGGTAAATCCCCAAGGAAGAGGACTCCATGCTAGGGTTTGGCTGAAGAACCATTTGCTAAAGAAATTGTGCATGTGAATCATGGATCCAATCAGCTATGTCAGAGGAAGTCAGAAGATAAATGTTATTATTGAGAGAATATCTGTGGAAGATCCTTTTGTCTGAGGGCTTGGGTACTCTTGAATTACACAGAATACTGACAAGGTTTTTGAGAGTCGACTATATACTTCCAGCCTGGACTGAAGGACAGAGTTAGCACAAAATGAAGGAAGAATGACCTGAAGGGAGAAAACCTAGAAACAGAGGTCTGGGCCAAAGAGATCTCCTCAGGCAAAGAAAGAGGCACCACCACCCCTGAATTAGGAGGTGGCAGGCTTACCATAGTGTTGAGAAAAGACATGTCCACCTTAGCATTTAGAGAGGATGAGGCCTCAGCCCTGTTCATGGATGGTGTTCAGAAAGGGAGGGGCTGTTGCCCTGATGCTCAGACAGGGTGGAGCAGCTGTTCCAGCAGGGCTGGAAGATCAGGCATCAGGCCAGTGATTACTTTCAGACCGTGAAATCTAATGGAATTTACCCTGCTGGGTTTCAAACTTGCTTGGGACCTGTGACCCCTTTTTACTTTCTAACTTCTCCCTTCTAGAATGGGAAAGTCTATCCTTTGACTGTCCCACCATTTTATTGTGGAGGCAGATACCTTGTTTTCCAGTTTTTACGGTCAGCAGAGAAAAATTTTTCCTCAGGATGGATCAAATCAGTAACTGATTCTGATGAGAGTTTTGACTTAGAGTTGTCACTGAAATGACTTAAGGCTTTCTTGATGTTGGGATCAGGTAAATGCATTTTGCATATGAGAAGAATACTTTTTTTGGGAGTCCAGAGGTCAGAATGTTGTGGATTGAATCATGTTCCCCACAAAGACATGTTTGAGTCTTAATCCCCAGTCCTGTCGGTGTGAACTCATGTGTAAATGAATCTTTGAAGATGTTATTAGTTAAGATGAGGTCAAACTAAATCAGGTTAAGCCTTAATCCAGTATATCTGGAAACCTTATAGAGGGAGACAGAGGAAAAGGATCACCATACGGTGGAGGCAAAGACTGACTTATGGTTTGCCAGCAAGCAACCACCAGAATGCTATAGATTTGGAAAAAACCATCTTGCTAACACCTTGATTTTGGACTTCTAGCCTCCAAAACTGTGGAACATCAAATTCCTATTGCTTAAAACAACTAGTCTCTGGTATTTGTTATAATACTCTTGGCAAATAAGACATTAATATTCACTGTTTTACCAGGGTAATATTGGTAATCAACAAAAGAGATCACCCTTTTACAGATGCTAATACAATAAAGATTTCAAATAGTTTCTCACATCATTACTATGGGTAGGAAATACTAATGTAGGAAAACCAAAAAGGAAGGGCTAAACTGGAGACCCAGATCTGGACCCCAATTTTTATTCTGCTTCTAATAAGCTGAATGACTGAGGCAATTTCCTGCATTTCTCAATGTTTTCCTCATTTGTAAAGTGAAGTTTTACTAATCCTGATCTTGAATATCTTGTCCCACTTTAAAGATATGAGTCTATGAGTCAAATAAATATATTATTTTTTAAATTTACCAAAGAAAAGAGATTTCAGAGATAGTCTTGAGTGTAGAGGAAATGACAGGTGCCCTATTGATTATGGATATATAGCCTCTTAAGATTTCTTATATCTCCCAGCATCATATTCTTAAACTAGTATGCAATATTTGCTGTTGACAGTTTTGTCAGTTTGTGAGCTCTATTACAAAGACTGGCAAGCATGACAACTCAGATTCAGCTAAGTTTGCTATCATATTAGTTTATCACTGTTCCCGCATACAAGGGATACAAAGGACTTACAAGATAAGGATGAGCCTGAGTGGGAAAAGCTGCTGGTTCCTCTCTAGTGCTTGTGAGGGAGGCAGTGGAAGTTTGCTTTTGAATGCAGTCCATGTGGAGAGACACACCAACCAGGTCAGTAAACAAAGGAACAATGGGCTTGCTGTGCTCTCTACTTTTCAGCTGACATGGGCTCCCTACCTCTCCTCAAAAGCAATTCCTTACTGCAGTAGTTTCCAACATTGATTTGGCATTGCCTCCTGTCTCATATGGGCCTAAAGCAGCCCTACCAAGGTATTTTTGATGATCAGACATCTGTTTGCAAAATTATTATACTTATTTTTATAAACAATTTAAGGAAATATCAATTTTAAAGTTTAGAAAAAATGGTTTGTTAATTTTGAATCTTTCTGGGTGCAGACTAGGCAGTAACGCTCATATTTTAAATTGGGTTTTTAAAAATTTCATTAAAATGTTATTAATCTAAAAATGACAAATTAAACCTGTGACAGTCTAGGATGATCTAAGGTATTTTAAATTAATGATAATTATAATAGTTTTAAGTTCTAATATTAGTAAATGTAAGTATAATATTGATAACTAAGTGAATGTTTTGTGTCATAAACCAATAGTTATTGAAACACTGAGAAATTATGTTGAATTATATTTTTTTAATGTAGTAGTGAGAGAAATATAGAGAAAATAATCTTAAGCTGTCTGTGTCCTATATTTACACAGTGTCTTTAAGATGCTAACTAATATTAATTTTTCACAAAGATGTTTGTATATATTGTTCAGACTTGAAAAATGGTGTACATAGATAAACTTGTAGTAAATAATCAGAAGCATACTTTGAGGAATTAAGATATGAATTTAGTGGGTATTTCAAATCTGTATCACTGGTTTTCCAGAGACATACTCTTTCTGTGTCTCTCTCTTTGTCTCTCTCTCTCTCTCTGTCTCCTTCTCTCTCTCTTTCTACTTTTTACCCTTGTTAATAACTCTTGAAAAACCTGGCCACAAATTCTTTGACACTTTTCCCACCAAGAGGAAGAGTAGGTGTCCCTTCCCCTTGAAAGTGAGGGGTCTCTGAAGTGTTGACTGATAGTGTTTCAGTTTCTTAGGCAGCTTGAAGCAATTACTATGAAATGGTTCAGCTTAAATAAATGTGAATTTATTCACTCACAGTTTCGAGGCTAGGAAAACGTGCAAATCAAGGCATCATCAAGGCAATGCTTTCTTTTTTTTTTTTAAATGGGATATCTGTTTAATAGGTATCAATAAAGTCGATTGGTTTTATTTT
>JAQZBX010043715.1:0-21583 GCA_029593785.1 Cabassous unicinctus | reverse complement strand
CCCTTGCTGTCTGTGTCCATTTGCTGGGTGATCTTCTGTGTCTGTTTCTTGCATTGCTTCTCATTTTTCTCCTCCAGGCTTCACTGGGATTTGATCCTAGGGACCTCTGATTTGGGAGAGAGGCACCCTGTCACTTGCACCACCTCAGTTCCTGGTCTCAGGCACATCTCACCTTGTCTCTCCATTGCATCTCTCTTTTGTTGCATCATCATCTTGCTGCATGGCTTGCCACGTATCCACGTGGGCCCAGCTCGCCATTTGTCCATGCAGGCCCTGCTTACCTGCTTGCCTTTTTTTTTTACCAGGAGGTCCCAGGGATCAAACCTGGGTCCTCCCATATGGTAAATAGATGCCCAACCACTTGAGTCACATCTGCTTCCCCCCAAATAAATTTTAATCAGTGACATTTGTAGCTAACTCATATATTCTCAAAATCTCAGTTCTGAAAAAGACAATGAAATTTCATCTTCCATAACCAAAAATGATTCTTTGCAGAAGTGAGGAAAAAAGCATCATGTCTGCATCCTTTGAGGATACTGAGGTTCAGTCTTTGTTCTTATTCTTGTTATGAGCCAAGTGTGTGCATGTAGGTTGAAGAAGACCTTAATGAATAATTCATGGCCATAGGACAGAGTATATATGAAGAAAATTCTTCTATGTGTGGCTGATTCCACCTTTAACAGGAAAAGTAAAATGCTATGTTGGAAAAACTTGAAGATAAACATGTGTTCACATCCAAGTTCTCGCATAGCCTAGTGAGTTGTGTGGCCTTGGATGAGTCATCCATTCTCTCTGAGCTTAATTTCCTTCATCTTAAATCAGACCAAAATGTGGTGAGTTGAATTATATACCCCAGTTTAGACATGTTGTTAATCTTAGCCACATTCCTGTGGGTGTGAAACCATTTAAAAATAGGACCTATTGAAGATGTTATTTTTAGTTAAGGTGTGACCCAGTTGGATGGGGGTGAAACTTAATCCAGATTACTGGAGGTCTTAGAAAGAGAAGGCCACAGGGAGAAGCTGGAAGTAAAGTGAACCTGGAAAAGAAAGGAGAGGACATCATGTGATGGGGAAGCCAAAGAATCCAAAAGTTGCCAGCCTGCCAGAATGCTAGGGACCCCAGGCAGAAGCAAGCCTTCCAAACTCCAAAACAATTCCACTGTTTAAGCCAACCCATTGTGTGGTATTTGTCATAACAGCCTGGTAAACTGAGACACAAAGTCTCAGAGTTCTTAGGAGTTTAAAATGAAATAATTAAGAGAGTATACCAATAAGAAACTTGCCCTTCAAGGAATACTAAAGGGAGTTCTGCAGGTTGAAAAGAAAAAACAGGAGATAGAGAGTTAGAGGAGAGTGTAAGAACAATTAAAAAGACAAAAAGAGAAATAAAAACAACATATGACATACATAAACCCAAAGAAAAGATGGCTAATATAAGTAATTCCTTGAGAGTAATAACACTAAATGTTAATGGATTAAACTCACCAGTCAAGAGACTGGTGAGAATGGATAAGACTGGCAGAATGGATAAGGAAATATGACCCATCTATATGTTGTCTACAAGAAACCCACCTTAGACCCAGGGATTCAAGGAGGCTGAAAGTGAAATAACCAAAACAGGGTGGGAGTAGCTATACTAATATCAGACAAAATAGACTTAAATGCAAAATGATTGTAAGAGACAAAGACGGATGCTATATATAAGTGAAAGAGGTAAACTTTCAAGAAAAAGAACAATCTTAAACATATATGCACCTAACAGGGGTGCCTCAAAATACATGAGGCAAACACTGGAAAAACTAAGTGGAGAAATAGATGCCTCTACAATTATAGTGGGGGACTTTAATACACCATTTTCACCATTAGTCAGAACATCTCAACAAAGAATCAATAAAGAAACAAAGACTTTGATTAATACATTAGAGAATCTGGATCTAATAGACATATACAGAACATTACACCCAAATACTGTGGAATATACATTCTTCTCAAGTGCACATGGATCATACTCCAAAATAGATTACATGCTAGGCCACAGAAAAAATCTCAATGAATTCAGAAACATTGAAATTATACAAAGTAATTTCTCTGACCACAATGGAATGAAATTGGTAATAAGTAAGGGCCAGAGAACCAGATTAGGCACAAAGATATGAAAATTATACAGCACAGTCTTAGACAAACAGTTGGTCAAGGAGGAAATCTCAAAAGAAATCAGTAACTACCTTGAACTGAATGAAAATGACAACACAACATATCAAAACCTATGGGATGCACCAAAAGCTGTACTAAGAGAGAAATTTATAGCAATAAATGCATATATCAAAAAAAAAGAAAGAACTAAAATCAAAGGCCTAACTGCACACCTAGAGGAACTGGAAAAACAGCAAATAACCCAAAAGAAAGTAGAAAGATGGAAATAACAAAGATTAGAGCAGAACTAAATGAAACAGGAAAAAAGAAAACACTAGAAAAAATAAACAAAACCAAAAGCTGGTTCTTCGAGAAGATCAATAAAATTGACAAACCCTTAGCCAGACTAACAAAGAAAAAAAGAGAGAAGATGTAAATACACAAAGTAAGAAATGAGGAAGGGGATATCAACACTGACCCCATGGAAATAAAGAGTATCATAAGATGATACTTTGAAAAATTATATGCCAACAAGAATGACAATTTAGAGGAAATGGACAAATTCCTAGAAAATCACAAGCAGCCTACATTGACCAAAAAAGAAATTGATGACCTCAATTACAAGCAAGGAGATAGACTCAGTCATCAAAAACCTCCCAACTAAGAAGAACCCAGGACCAGATGGCTTCACAGTTGAATTCTACCAAACATTCCAAAAAGAACTAACACCAATCCAGCTTAAACTCTTTCAAAAAATGAAAGTAGAAGGAAAATTGCCTAACTCATTCTATGATGCCAATATTACCCTAATACCAAGGCCAAACAAAGATGCCACAAGAAAAGAAAACTACAGACCAATTCCTCTAAAGAACCTAGATGCTAAAATCCTCAACAAAATACTTGTTACTCGCATTCAATAACACATCAAATGAATTATACACCATGACCAAGTGGGTTTCATCCCGGGTATGCAAGGATGGTTCAACATAAGAAAATCAATCAAAGTAATACACCACATAAACAGATCAAAAGAAAACAATAACATGATCATCTCTATAGATGCAGAAAAAGCATTCAACAAAATTCAGCACCCTTTCCTGATAAAAACAATGCAAAAGATAGGAATAGAAGGAAGCTTTCTGAACATGATAAAGGGTATATATGAAAAACCCCAGCTAACATCATCTTCAATGGTGAAATCCTAAAAACTTTCCCTCTAAGATCAGAAATAAGACAAGGATGTCCACTATCACTGCTCCTGTGTAACATTGTCTTAGAAGTACTTGCTGGAGCACTGAGGAAAGAAAAAGATATAAAAAGCATCCAAATTGGAAAGGAAGAAGTAAAAATTTCACTATTTGCAGATGACATGATCCTATGCATAGAAAGCCCTGAGAAATCTACAACAAAGCTTCTAGAACTTATAAATGAGTTCAGTGAAGTTGCAAGCTATAAGATCAATGCTCAAAAATTAGTAGCATTTTTGTACTCCAATAACAAGCAATCTGAGGAGGAAATCAAGAAAAAATACCATTTACAATAGTAACTAAAAGAATCAATTACCTAAAGAATAAGTTTAACTAAAGATGTAAAGGACTTACATACAGAAAGCTATACAACACTGTTAAAGGAAATCAAAGAAGACTTAAATAAATGGAAGAATATTCCCTGTTAATGGATAGGAAGACTAAACATCATCAAGATGTCTATCCTACCCAAATTAATCTACAGATTTAATGCAATCCCAATAAAAATCAACACTGTATTTTTTAAGGAACTGGACTGTGGAAGACAGTTTGGCGGTTCCTCAAAAAACTAACGATAGAACTGCCATATGATCCAGCAATTCCACTGCTGGGTATATACCCAGAAGAATTGAAAGCAAAGACACAAACAGATATATGCACACCAATGTTCATAACAGCATTATTCACTATTGCCAAAAGTTGGAATCAACCCAAATGCCCATCAACAGATGAATGGATAAACAAAATGTGGTACATACATACAATGGAATATTACTCAGCTGTAAGAAGGAATACAGTGTTAACACATGGGATAACATGGATGAATCTTGAGGATTTTATGTTGAGTGAAGCAAGCCAGGCATTGAAGGATGAACAGTACATGACCTCACTGATATGAATTAAGCAAATTGAGCAGACTCAGGGAGCTATTGTCTGGAAGATAGGTTTACAGGTAATAAAAAGGGAGAAAAAGGTTGTGAGCCAACACTCATGTGGACATAATCTACAGTAAGGTGAAAGTGTGTAGTTGTGTATTGAAGGGATATGACAGGAGGGTAGTGATATTATTGGGTTGGATGGTGCAGGTTTGACAGGTGGGTAGATTGGGGAGGGTGGGTTGGAAGGTCCAGAGAACTGTTGGGGAGGGTTGGGAGAGGGACCAAGTGAACACTGGGGAATTTGCGGGTATGTGGTAGAAACTATAAAGTCGGGAATGCTCTTATGACAATATTACATGGAAGGGTTACTGGTTTAGGGTGTTGGATGGGGGTCATTCAGGACAGGGTGCACTGGAGCAGGCTTCTAGGGAGGGTGTGAGTGATCATTTTGTCATAATGTGTTATATCAATGGGTGGAGACCCACATAATGAGTGGGAAGGAGTTGGGCTCCCATACTTTGAAGGACTGGTTTGTTCACAAATAGAGAGGCGGGAGTCTCACAAGAACATGGGCAGTTCCTAATAGGGGAGAACAAATCAGTGTGTCAAGACCTCAGTGTTTTTGCAAGTAACTATGAATCTTGTCGTACAAGGACTGAAGCCAGGGGGTCGCCGTGGGCCCTGAGGGGAGGGGGAGGGAGGAATAGAATAGATCAAACAGGGGGTATTTAGTGAGAAATGGAAGTGTTCTACATGATCTTGCAATGATGGACACAGGCCATGTTAAATATCATCAAAATTTATAAAAGTGTACTGTCTAAAATGTAAACCATAATATAAACCATTGACCATTTTTAGTAGCTAGTTTCACTATATCAGTTATAACAAAAGTACTATCCACATATAAAAAGTTATTAATATGGGAAGGAGAAAAAGGGGAGGATGTTGGGTATATGAGAGTCCCCTGTATTCTATATGTGACCATACTGTGTCCTAAAACTTCTTTGAAAACAAAATGAAAAATAGTAAGACACTGGGGAATAAATGGAAGAAAATGCAACTGTTCAGACAGGACACCAGATATTAGAGTGATGAAAGGCAAAATGTCATAAATTTTTAAAAAATATTTTTCAATATTTTTAATATCCCAGTCTTTTAATATTATTTATTTTTAGTTTTTTTAAATTTTATGTATATTTCTTATATTTAAACTCATCATTATTATTTCATTTTCCTTAATTTCCTTAATAATTATCATAATTATTTCATTTTGGCTATTTTAATGGCTTCATTTTTGAAGAAGCTTTGGATCACAGAAGGGTTACAACTGGGGCAGGGGAAGATCATTGGTGTGGGGTGTCAATGATGGGGGATACATGGGAGGAAGTTCACTTGGGCATACATATAAGGTATATAGAGATGTTCAAATGTTCAAGGTGCATTGTCACAGTGGGTGGAGACTCACACAATAACCGAGAGAATATTGAATTCCCATCCTGGAGAGCTCTGCCACATTTCTAATGGAGCAGAAACAGTTCCCCAAGTGCAGGGGCAATGACTGGCGAAAGAGGATGATCCACTGATGGGTCCTTGATATTGATAAGTATGCCTATGAGCTTTTGATCTTGAAATTGAAACTTAGCATATTTTTGTGGGGTGCCTAAGAGTTGCCTCCTGAGAGCCTCCTTGTTGCTCAAATATGGCCTCTCTCTATGCCAAACTCAACATTACCTTCCCCCCAGTGTGGGACATGACTCCTGGTGATGAGCCTCCCTGGCACCAATGGATTACTACCAAGCATCAATTAGCAATGCAACTGGAAAAGACCTCAAATAAAAGCGGGGAAAGGTAAAGACAAATGAGTTTACGTGGCTAAGAGACTTCAAAGTGAGTCGGGAGGTCATCCCAGAGGTAACGCTTATGCACATCTCAGCAGGATCTCATAGACTGCCAAAGTGAATACTACCCCAAATAGTGGGGCTCCTAAGGGCTCTGGAGACACCCAGGTCCTATGGTCATGGCTGATATCTCTGGAGTTTGATGTCTTGCCAGTGGGTTCTACTTTGGAATTTGTGCTCCTGAGAGTGACAGAGTTGGACTCAATTATGTCTTCCCTACACATGACTTATCTGTCCCTTCTATTTAAACCTAAACTTGGTGCTGGAGTTTGTAGGTGTACGTCCAAGAGACACTAGTCTTTGAGCTGTTCATGTGCCAGCTGGGCCTGGAACCTCAGTGGAGTTGCAATATCTACTCTACAGCTCATTGGATATACCCAGGACAACTAACAAAGAGATGATGATGGACGACAACCATCCCAAGTATCCAAGAGAGTCTGCAACTGCAAGCAAGCTAGTCCTATCCATCTTCCCCAGGAGATATAAGCCCCCTTTCACTTAGAGGTGGAGTGAACATCACCATCCCAGAATCCTCAGGATTGGGGAAAGAACTATGGACTAGAGTGGACTTACTGGTATTCTACTATAGACATATTGTGATTCTAGCAATGGAAGAAATTACAACATTGATGTGGAGCCAGTGGCCACTGGAGGCTCTGGGGGCAGGGAGAGGGAAAAACAGTTGTAATACGGGGGCTTTCTCGGAACTTGGGAATCGTCCTGAATGACGTTGCAACAACAGATATAGGCCATTTTATATCACCACATAACATGCAGAACTGTGTGAGAGACAGTGTAGACTACAATATGAACTATGGTCCATGCTTAATGGCAAAGCCCCAGGATGCATTTATCAATTGCAATGAATGTGCCACATTAATGAAGGATGTTTATGTGGGAGGGTGTTGGAGGTGTGGGAAGTGGAGCATATGGGAATCCCTATAGTTTTTGTGTAACATTTATGTAATCTAAATGTCTTTTAAAATTTTTTTTAAAAATTATTAAAAATAAAATAAAATAAAATGAAAGTGCCTTAGAGTATAGCTGGAATTCAGATGTTCTTCCTCTATATCTGCTCCTTACACTTTACTCGAAATGCATATTTTAAATTTGATGGCTGCATATCAAATTGGTCATTCCATTGTTCCCAGCATCTTATAGCCACCAATCAACTAATAGTGAGAGTAATATCGCCATTTTAGATTAAATGGAGTTCATCAGCAATAAGCATGAATCTGGCTTGAATATCAGTGCTAATGTCTGTTTGAAGATTTCTGACTTATGAAGATGTTTCACTATATTGGGGCTACGATGACTATAGTGGGCAGAATTCCATTTTCTGTGCCTCCTGGGGTATAAGCTTAGTATACTCCCCTCCCCTTGAGTGTGGGCAGAACCTACTACTCTAAATGGGTGTATCAATATCATGATCTGATCATTAATCAGTAGACTCTGAGTTGATCAAAAGAGATTATCTTGGGTGGGCCTGACCCCATTTGAGAAACCTTTGAAAGAAAATGATGCATCTGAAAGATTCTCTCTGCAGGCCTCAGGGGAGAAAGCAAGTAGTTCTGTGCAAACTGCCTATGAAGAAGGGCAACTTTTAGGAGTTGAGAGTCAAAGTTGTCCAACCACAAGAAACTGAATTGTGCCAAAAATCTGAATGAGCTTGGAAGAGGACCCTGAGGTCCAGAAAGGAACTGAAGTGGGGCTGACGCCTTCATTGCAGGCTGGTGAGAACCTGAGCAGGCTAAGCCATGTTGATCCACAAAAATTTATGGTAATTTGTTACTCAGCAATAGTTTCTAGGCTCCTATGACAAATGCCATACAATGGGTCAGCTTAAACAATGGAAAATTTTTGTCCTAGAATTTCAAAGCTGGAAGGCTTCCCAGGGTCTGTAGCTGGGTGGCCATCAGTCCTTGGGTTTTTTTGGCTTTCCGGTCACAAGGCTATGCCCTTTCCCTTCTCTTCTGGTTCCCACTGACATCTAACTTCCTCCCTGTGGCTTTCTCTTTATAAGGTCTCGAGGAATAGGATTAAGACTCACTCTGAAGTAGCTGGCTGCACCTTAACTAAAAATATTTTCAAAAGGTCCTTGTGGGGAGCTGATGTGGCTCAGTGGTTGAGTGCTGGCTTCTCACACACGAGGTCCAAGGTTCAATCCCAGACCCTAGCACCTCAAAAAAAGAAAAAGATCCTATTTGCAATGGATTCACATCTACAGGAGCATGGATTAAGATTAATTTTTTTTCTGGGACACATAACTCAATCTGCCACAGTGCCCTTCCTATGGTGTCTATGCTGTCACCTTAATAGTAAAAAGACTCACACCTGCTCTGTGTTGGTTTCTAATTATTTATATGGTAGCATCACAGAATCACTGGGCTGCCATCGAAGGAAAGATTTATAATTCCTTTAAACTCCATATTATTAAAAAAAAAAACTGATTGTTGAAAGTATTGATGTAGTGTTATGATTAGATATGCATAAATAGTCTTAGACTAGCAAAAGAGCAAAAGAGAACTAATACTTTCTAAACACACATGACTCATGAGACCTAATAAGTCATTTATTTTACATATACTATTTGTTTTATTCTCATAAAATTCTCTAAGACAGTTTTGATGGTTCCCATGTTCATATGAGGTCATTAAACCTTAGAAAGTTCAAGTAACTCACCCAGTTATAACTAGTGGATAATAGAGCTAGTATACAAATGTGATGCCTTGGACAGAATATTCTGTTATTTGGTCTATTTTCTTAATGTAGTTGCCAAACAAAAGTCCTTAGAGGAATTGAGGTCTGAGTTGAAAGAAGTTCTCAGAGTTCAAGGGCTGGTGGTATATTTTCAATTAAAGGACCATTAACCCTCACCTGCCTTCCTTGGAAGCTTCCTGACTAATGTCAGGGTACATTACATTGGGACATGACAGGATGATGTGTCAACTTGGAGATATTTCCTGTTGGTAAATTAATTACAAACATCATTCTTTCTTGACAGATTTTCCAGAAGCCAAGATAGGTGGGTTGTTTTTAAGAGAAGAGTTTAAGTAGGTGTTGTGTTGATTCCTATTTTGTTTGTCTTTTTTCCCCCTAAATCTCACATAGAAATGTGGACTTCACACAAGAACACTTTCAGTGTAGTTCAACAGCACAAATGCAATATTAAAACTGACTTTGAGCTCACATTAGATTATTACACTTATTATCCTATAACTGGCAGCCTCTGACCTTAGGCAATGGGCAGTGTGCTTAGGAATGTATTTAGCTCATCATCAAGTGACAAAAAGGAAAAATATGCTTTGAAAATATATTCCTGCTCAACAGTTCTCCAAGGGGTGACACTCTTGCTCCCTCCTTGTCATTTATAGTTGATCCTTCATACCTGTAGGGAGCATGAACCACTTTTACCTTTAGAATTGCATTTCAAGAAGCATCATATCATTTAAATTTTTTAAATGATGAGTCAGTAGATCAGTGAAAAAAACAGTATAATTGAAAATGGCTGTATCATATTGTAATTGTGAGATTTGTTCATAATTACTTTCAAGTCTGCATACTTTGTCCATTCTCTCCTCCTATGTACTCATTGCAGTCTAAAGTGGGATCCATTTACCTTCATCATCAGAGAAATCAAAGGAAGGTTTGATTAAGAGAAAGTAAACAGTCAGGGTGCTTTTATGCACAATGGTTTATTTAATTGTCTTATATTTGTTTTTATCTGTTTTTACCTGATTCTAAAATTAATTGAAAGACTTGATGACCTCAATTTTATCTCTTTATTCCTTTGGTTCCATTGAGTAACACTTAACCTTGGTTCTAAGCTCCCCCATATCGCCAATGTCCAAAATATTACCTGATCTCCATCAGAGTAGAACTTGATGGTCTGGTTTTAGGCATCTGAAACATCTTTTAGCTCCTAAAATCTGTAGGCATGATCTTATATTAAACCACTTTTATTTTATTTAGAATTTTATTCTCAGTGGAAACAAAAAAGAAACTCATCTGGGAGAAATAAAACCTGTTGCTATGATCAGAGTGAAATTTTAAGGTGAATGAGTTTCCCAATATTTCTTGAGAGCAGGTGTACATAAATGGGGGAGGTGAAAACACTGGTAACCTGAATGGGAATTGGGGGAACGAATAGGGGATGGGGTGATAGACAAACCAAAAACCTGCATTTGGGAATAAATATCAGAGATTGGGACTAGAAGGGAGAATGGCGTGAATAAGATGAAAGCATTGTGATGAAGAGTGGGAGAAACAGATAGGATTGCACATTAGACCAAAAGACTTGCATTTTATCTATGAATAGCAACATGCAAAATAAAGTGCTGGGAGAAGATCTATTTGGAGGTGTGTACAGTAGCCTGGAAGGTCTGGAAAAGAAAGCTTAGTTAAGACATTACTGTGTGCTTAGCAGCTTTGAGATAGAAACCATATCTACTCATCTTTATAACCATAGCACCAGGACTGGGCCAAAAAGGAAATGGAATAAATATTTAGTGAGTGAAAAATTGAGGTGGAGAGAGATGGTCTTGAGTGATAGCAGTTGGAAAGGTACAACTCCATCCTGGAAAATCAACAGAATTTGGTGACAGCCTGGCTAAGAATTATGAAATTGGGAGTAATCACATAAGACTACCAATTTTGAGCTTTTGAACTGGAAATCAGAAAACATATGATCATTGAATAAATGTGTGAGGTGGGTGCATAGATTAAGATAATGCTGGTTGCTATGACTGATAAACCTCCAAATCTCACAGGTGTAGCACAATAAATGGTTATGCATTAAATGTTAGTAAAATGAAATGCAATAAGGGGTGCTGGGGAGGTAGGGGGTTCCATGGCTCCATGCAACCATTCAGGGACCCAGGCTGAGAGAGGATCTGTTGTTTTCAATGTGGGGCTTCCAAGATCACCTTCAACCTCCATCCAGCAGAAGAAGGAGGATCAAGCATAGAAGAGCACATGGGAGGCCTTATGGACCTGGCCTGTACCATGTCTATAGTCCATAATCTTGTCTGGAACTCAGTCATACCTGAGTATACCCAATACCTGCCCAATACCTGCCAAGGAGACTGGTAGCTCTAGTCTTAGTGGCTAGAAAGACACAGAAATGGTTTTGTGGCTAAGGAGGATAATAGTTGAGATCAATTTCAGATAGATTAATTATCAGAAGATTGGGAGAGTTCCAAGTGAAAGTTTCTTGACTGGGACAGTGAAAATAGAGATATGAATTTGGAAGCCACTAGCTTAAGCCAGCGTGATGTACAGGAATGAAGACCATAGATAAATAGAAGGCTAAGTGATAAATCTTGAGGAAAATGCAGTGAGCAAAGGGGAATAAGATACCGAGAAAGAGGGAGAAAAAAGAATAAGAGTAAGAAAGAGAAACAAAAAGAACATGATGTCTTGGAAGCTAAGTGAAGAAGGACTAAGGACCTTTACAATTGTCCAAGATGGTGCTGATGTTGTCATATATTGTTTGTTGCTGTAATTTTAATGGCAACAAAAAGAAAATCAGGTACAAGCATGGAAAAAGTGGACACAGAATGGTGTCTGTGGATTCCTGCATTTTGGCTATATAAAAGGAAACTAAGAAGAAGTAGCAAAAGGTCCCTGGTACTAGACAAGGAGGAAGGCTTGAGCAAAGGGTACTACTTAAGCTAGGAGAGCACCACATATTTGGGAACCATCACCTTGTGTTAGGAGACCATTTTTAAATTTCAAATCTGTCCCAAACTGATATTTTGGTAAAATATATACAAATTAATCCTTAGAAAAATAAAATATAACAAAACAAAAAACACAAAACTGTATTTTTTATTAGAGTCAATAGACATAAAATTAGTCTGTAAAGTTGTTTTAAAATTTCTAAACATGAACGCCTCATGGATGAGTGACCAACAATTCATGGACCGACACCATTTTGCTGATTACTCTGAGTAGCACTGATCTGGAGCAAGATATTTCACCTTAATAGGTCTCAGTTTCATCATATATAAAAGGATAATAATATAATATATAACATAATAATAAATAATATAAAAATATCACCTAACTCCTCTGGTATTGGATAAGGCATGGAAATTATTCAGACAGCGCTGGGAACAATGATTGTTAGCTCTTATTTGTTTGATGCTATTTGTTCTTTGTTGTGCATTGCATTCTAAGTTTTAAGGTGTTGAATACATATGTTTTATTAATCCTTCACAAGATCTGTAAGCTTAGAAACAGTTTCAGCCATTTTAGGCTCTGCTTGCACTGTAGCCTGGTTAGTACATATTATACTGAATAGTATTTATTTTTTTATATTAATATTCCTGCAGATGACACAGTTATTGAAAGCAAGGACGGTGCTTCTGCGTGACGAAATTACTCATGCTCTGCAAAGTGTCTGCCACAGGAAAGCCCTCAGCCAATGCTTACTGAGCATAGTTCACTGGCCCCGCCTCCCCATCTGCACCCTACAGTCTTCTAGACTGAAGGGCCCCAAACAAAGCTGTTCTAACTGTAACCTTGATTTAGATTGCTTGTTATGTTTCTACAACATTTTAGTATTATTGAGACTGTGGCATGAAAGAGCAATCACTTAGAGTATGAGTCATCCATGGGAAAAAAAAAAAAAGCTTGGTAGCATACTCTCTTCAAGTTCTCTTTGTTCCCATGACTCAATAACAGAGAACATGAACCACCTACAGTCAGCTTCCCACTATGGCAATGAAGCATGACCCAGTCTTCAACATGACTCCTGAAGAATCCAACAGATGGCAACAAAGCCAAACCAAGCAACACAACTACATGTTTGGAAGTTTCCTACTCATGGAGGCTGGAGGATAAGACTGAATTCTGAAAGAAAGAAAAATCCCTTTTGAGTTCATTTGTTTCCACTCACATTCCAATCTTACACCTTACAGAATTAAAAAATAAGCATTGCAACAATTACCCATGATTCATAGACCCTGGGAAAGTCTGTTTTTGGGAGAACAGGTTAAGCAGATAGAATTAAGCTCAACAAAATTAATTTGCATGTATTGAATATGGACAAATAGGAGATCAAATATGGCAAACTGTTTTTTTGTTAATTAAAACAAAAATCATCTGTCCCTACAACTAATCAATAAAAATCGTTTTAAAAAATAATCAAGTGGAAGAGAGATGAAGTAATATGCCTGTTCTAATCTTCTAGACTGCCGAAAGCAATATACCAGAAATAGGTTGACTTTTACAATGCAGATTTATTAGCTTACAAGCTTATAATACTGAGGCCATGAAAATGTCCAGCTCAAGGCATCATCAAGTAATTCTCTCTCTCTGACAGCTGGCAGCTGGCGATCCTGGACTCCTCTGTCACTTGGCAAGGCACATGGCAGTATTTACTGGTCTCTCCCTTCTCTTCTGGGTTTCATTGCTTTCAGCTTTTGGCTTCCATGACTTTCTCTCTGCTTTTATGACTTTCTCTCTGTCTCTCTCTCCATATTCATCCCATTTATAAAGGACTCTGAGAAGAGGATTAAGACCCACCCCTCCCCCCCCGCATTAATTGAAGTAACCTAATCAAAAGGCCCTTAACTAAAGTAACCTAATCAAAAGGTCCCACCAACAATAGGTTCACACTCTTAGGAATGGATTAACTTTAAAGGCATAATTTTTTTGGAGTCCATTCAGCTTCAAACCATCATAGTGCCCACTTTTAAAAATTTTAAACACTTGGGTATCATAGAGAGAGAAAGAGAGAGAGCCAATTTCCAGTTCAACATTTACAGAGACAAGTACTGCTTAGACATGAATGGGAAAATAATCCAGCAGGTTTCCAATAGCATCTTCCTGAAGGTGAGGCTATAGAAGGAAAATTTTAGCCTAAAGCAAGAATTTCCAAAAAAACAACAAGTAAAAGGATCTATGCATTCTATATATATGTGCTATATGAACAGGCTGTGGGAACCAGAGCCCAGGTAGTTGCCTGGGGAATGTCATTAATTCCCTCTACCATAGCTGTTTGTTGGTACACATTTTCTCCATGCTTTTCCCTCCAGTTCACTTCTCTGCCATTCATACATGAGCTCATTTGGCTGAGTGTGCTGGTGGCTAAAGACAAACTCAAGAGGAAGTATCTGAGTTCCATAAATAAACTACATGAGAGAACAGCTTGTTCCATGAGTCTCTTTAACTAATATTAAAGATGATGAAGAGTTGAAATCTCCTTTTCAAAGGAAACCTTTGTTTTATGTCAATGTCTATTCTAATTCAGAGTAGTGTTATAGATATTGTCCTGCTAATCCCTAAAACACAAACATAAAAAAAGAAACCCAAGACCCTTTACTTTTCTCACATTTCTTCACCAGTTCCTCCAATTTTTCACTATTCACTTCAAACCGACTTCCCATCTAATATACTTCATTTTCTTAAGTCCCAGACCAAGAGACAAATATGAAATGGAAATTTTTGTAAAATAACTGCTGAAATATTGCTCTAACAAATATTCTGGGCATAACTGGACATAGAATCTCAAAAAGGACATGTTCGTAATTTATTTATTTGTTTGTTTTTGTACATAAAGGGTTTATTTTAAATGTTTTAAGGATGTTCGTAATTTAAAAGATTACAAAGGCCAGACCAAATATATTATAGTCGCAGGTAGTGTATACGATGCTAAAGATTTCAGCTGGGCTAAGCATTCCTAGTCCGCTTTAGAAAGAAAAAGAAGAAAAGTTTTCCTACTCTTTCTAAGTTTAATTTCAGACCAGTCAATGAACGTAGCATATAGGAGAAACTGCATACACAGGAGTGGCAAATAAAGGCAACCTTCCTGTTTTGGTGAGTTTGGAGCACATCATGCAATCATTCTTTGACAAGGAGGGAGGCTTGTCATCACTTCAACTCCTCGCTCACCTCAAGATTGAAAGAGCACTGTCCCCTGCCTTTCTGCTCACCCATGGCCACCCGCTGACCTTGTCACTGGCAAGCTGCCTTGGGAGGCTGAAGGAAGTTTTATCCCCAACAGGTACACCTGAGAATTCTTTGTCCACTTGGAAGTATTAGAAACGATGAAGATGCAAACGTATTGTTCTTCTGTACCCTTTTACTTTAGCATTTTGTCAAGGACAAACCAGACATTAAAAATTCATTAGCTAAGAACAAATATATATATTTTTTTTGTTAAGGTGTGTTGAGGGGAAAAAAAAAATAGCCTGCTAGCTTTGCTTTGCTTCTGGCCATCAGAAAGCACTTTAATCAGGCACCAATTTTATTCCAAGGGCCTTTGCCTAAAACTTCTTGTCTGAACTGCCAGATGAGATGGCTTTAAAAATGAAAATCCACAGCTTCCAGTGAAATTATTGTAAAAGCCAGCTGTCTGGGATTATGTTCTGTTGAGCAGCTTCTGCAATATTTCTGATTAGAATGCCTCTGAGGTCCCTCACCTTGGTGTCAGAATGAGGGTTTAAACTGTTCACATTCTTTAAGCTCTTGTGTAAGACATAGCAGGCCCTCTGCTGGTAGCAATAATTGATTGTGCTGTACTACAGAATGCTTCTTTTACCAAACACAGCTATTGTCTTCTAGGGAGCTTCCCAGAAAAACTGATGTCCACATCCCACCACAAAATGTTGGTTTCAGTTGATAGAAAATTCGGGCATTGCGATTTTTAAAATTCCCTTAGTGATTCTAATGCACAAACAGAGTTGAAAACTACTAATCCATGTGGCACCCTGCTCTAAGTCTTGAGGCCCCGTTACTCACTCTGTCCCCATTTAGCTATATGGTTTTCACAAGAGCATGAACATCTATTAGTAGAACTTGTCAAAAAGATTTTTAAAATCCAAAAAAAAAACCAGCGTAGGTCCGTGAACAGAGCCCAGGGAATGTTGATCCACAACTACCATCCATCCGCTAAGAGACCCTGGATAAGTCACTGCAATTTTCCATCTGCATGAGATTCTTGACTCACTTAGCATTTATTTTGTGGAGCTTCCAAATGATCAGACTTCAAAGTAAATGTGACTGAATTTTTTTTTTTTTTAAGTATATTGGGGAATCTATGAAAGTATATTTGGGAGAATAAATCATTGTTACAAGTCAAGTTTAGTGCTCTGTTAAACTAGTTTGTTTAGAATGAGAGAACACATAGCAGGCAAATCCATTAGTGTTCATGGACCAAAGAAACAGACTCAGGGTGCAAAGCCGCATCCTTGTTTGCTCAAGCTTATTCAAGTCTTTATATTGGCTCCTTGACCCCTTGCTGCGGCTGAGGCTGTTTTGAGTGAACCATGGCATGATAATCACCAAGAAAAATGTTCTTATCCTTCTGTTTTTTGTTTTCAAGCAAATATATTTTATAGAAATTCTTCTTCCTATAAGTTCTTCTTTTTTTTTTTTCCTTGATAAGAAAGTGGCTGACTTCTTCGATGGTGAATGTGTTCTTTCTTTAAATTTCTTACCAGATTATTTGACTTCTCTAATCCATTAGCATCATTTCATTCTCTTCCAGGGTTGTGTGCAATAGCATCTGAAATGTGATAAACTGATGACTCTCTTTGTAGATTGATCATAAAGATGTTAAATAAAATCCAGCAGTGAAATCACAGCACCCAGCTTTCATCACTGGTTTCCATGTAAGCCATTAAGTAGGTCTCCCGAGGCACACAGAGCTTCTGACATGAAGCTCTTGCATTATCTTGAGAATGAAGCAAAACCCCCAAGGTTGAAGAGACTGAATCTTCACTATCAATGAACTCCGTACATGGATTCTATCCACCTCTCTCCTCTCCATTGACAAAACAACCTGGAATAACTCTAAATGGATTAGGTATAGGGAGAACACCAAGGGACCTTTCTTTGGATCAATCATGGCCCCTTCTCTGAACATTTTTGGAAAGAATGGTTTTTCTTTGGCAAGAATGGTTTACAGATGATCCAACTTGAAGTCAGTGATCAATGAGCTTGTTAGTTATCTCTTCTACACATTTGTATACTCCATTTTGAGGCAGTCTCCTCAAAAAGGAGAAATCACTCAAGCCGCTACCAGTCATCACCTTTTAATTATGTGTATGACAGGGTTAAAAATTTTGGCTATTTCTCCGACAGGTCAGTCTTGCTCTAGACTATATTTATAACTTTAGCTCCTTTATCAGATGATCAGGTGATTAATAGGTCTTCTTTAAAAAGCCAGATAAGGGATTTATATGTAGAAATCTAAAAATCATGAGAATTATGTGATCTGAGTCCACCAGTGTTTATTATTTATTTGTAATTTTAAGATTGATTTCTAAATAAAAATTTATCATCTTAAAACATCAAATACCAAAATAAGGGGGGGAAAAAACAGAAACAAATCCATTTAGCTAGAATTTTCTTTTTTTTTTTTTAAGCAGAAAACAAACTGCCTTAATTACAATCTGCCAAGGCGGATGCAGCCTCAGGCACACCCCTCTAAGGCAGCAAAGCAGGGCTGAGTCCCCACATGGACTTTGGTAAGGTGCAAGCTGGAGCTGGGCTGAGAGGTGGTCTTGAGGCCTGGCTGCTAGCCTGCAGTCTATGTGAGACCCTCCCAGCATGGCCTGGAGCTCCTGAGCCTTGTCACCAAGCAGCAAGCCCAGGGCCATTTGCAGGCTGAGGGTCCGATGTGCTGTTTGGCTAGAAAGGTCAGGAGCCACAGCATTGTGGCCTTGGTATCTGTTGGGATCTTGTTGTCCGTCAAATGAGGCTGCAGATGCGCATGCGTTCAGCAGCCACGCCTACAACCTGGTCTGGGCTGCTGCAGCGGAGGAAGCTGAAGAGGTGCTGTATGGTGACTCACTCCTCCAAGTTCCCCACCTGTGGCATGCAGCAGGGCAGCCGGCTCCTGGAGCTCTGCTTTCCTTATGGGGTTGGCCATCGGCAGGTGGGCAAGAGCCCACACATGTTGTCACGGACACAATCGTGGCGCTCCAACGCCAGGAGGGGCAACAGGAAGCCCCAGCAGCTTGGAGAAGTATTCCTGGGTTAAGAACTTAAAAATCAAAACAACTATACAGTGTCTCATTTAATTAAAGCTACAGCGATGACTTTTAGCATCTACATTGATCTTGCATCAATCTGAACTTTTCCCTAGGTGAGTCCTATCTTGTTCAGTTCCATTTCTACTTGCTGGAGCAGCTTTTTATCTTCATGGCAATATTCCCTTCCTTCAGTCCTCTTTTGCCTTTTATTCACATGTGTGCACTATTGCTAAGTCTCATATATATACCACAGTGATAAAGGATGGAGTCAGCTTAGAGTAATGTAGGCAGAAATAGAGGACATTTTTGTTGAAGGCCTATTCATCCCTTGGGAAAGTTACTGCTACTCAATTTGATAGTTATTGCTTAGCTTGCATTTGAGAACATATTAATCCCTAACTTCTCACCTTCCATGCAATGGAATACCCAGACTACGTGTTAATTAACAATGGGAATCATAAGATAAATGTGTTATTAAATGTCACTGTTAAATCGTTTTTTAGTCTGGAAGAAAATAATAGGAAAAGTGTAAGGAAAAGATAATTCTAAAATATTCTGAGCAGAGAGGCAAAAAGAATTTAGGAGTTCTGGTTTGGTACAGTAATATGGTCATATGTGAACACGAAGTCAAACGAAAAGAATTAAAGGGATTGTGTTTCCTTTCCAGTAGGTCCCAAAGGGAGGCATACAAACAACGGTCTGGAACCCAGACTATTGAGAATGGATGGAACAGAAGCTATTGAGAAAAGATGGAACAGTTGAGAGAAACTTGGGATAGAAGAATTTTTGCAAAATGATTTTTTTTTGCATTTCAGTGTTTTGTCTACATGCCTGACATTCTTCTGCTTTAATCTTACTATTGAAATGACACTTGTTCTAGCTTGGACCAGCATTATAATTAGGGAGATAAGTGTACTCTGCAGTGAAGATGATCGTGTGCTCTGTTAGCCAAACAGTATAATTTTCAGAAAACGTTTAAGTGGCTTCTGTTAATTCAGTTGGCTAGAGTAAGGGTAAAAGACATAATTTTATAAAAAGCAGAATAGAAGTGTCATTTTTTCAACTATAGCCTTTCATAACTAGGTTCCTAAAGTGAAGTAGTTTGTAATACTTGAATCAGAATACCTCAGTAGCAAAGAAATGTGCCCTGGGTTGAAAGACAGATGGAAAGTACCTCTAGGACACTTTTATTTGAGGTCTGGTCCACAGACTAACAACATCAGTGTCATCTGGAGGCTGGTTAGAAATTCCAGACCTCCTGAATTAGAATCTGCAGTCTAACAAGATCCTCAAGGGATTCTTTGCAAGCTAGAGTTCGAGAAACACTGATTTAGAATACTTAGTCTACTGCTGGAGAGTGAAAGATGCAGAGAAAAAAGAACCCTCTTTTTTAAAATCCTTTTCCTGATTGCACACTGGTAACCTCTTCAGAATAAGAACATGTCTTATTTATCTTTGAAAACGAGTGCTTAGTAATAGCTGGCTGATAGGAGAAAAATGTTTGCTGAATAAATGAATTTTTAAATTAATGGCCTCTTTTAAACTCTCTCAGGCATAGGCAAGCTTAGATAGATGCCAGCAGAGAATCAAGACAGAATTGTCAAAGAGCCTATGGTCCTTAAAAGGACTAATCCATGTAGTTAAATTATACCGTGGAAGAATGAAGGCTACAGAATAAACTTCAACCTGTCTAGTTTTTTGTTGTTGTTGTTTTTACAAAATTGAAAGAGGGGCTTCTCCTAGAGATTAATTCAAAGACTTGGGCAGTTATCCTAAGTTTATGCATAATATGTCAGCTTATGATAAAATACTTAAAGAAACTCCACAAATGAAAAAGTCATCCAGCTCCCTAGGTTTCCACATAAGGAAATTGAGACCCAGAGAAATTAATAGCTTGCCCAAGATCGTTCAATTCGTAAGCAGTAGAATTTGAACAAGGGTTTTAGCCCCAGTTTATTCAAGAAATGTTTACTGAGCATCTACTGTATGCCAGTATTCCCTACCATATCTCTCTCTCTCTGCTCTTAAGTTTTCTCTGCCTACAGTATGATAAAGAAACTGGATGGGAAGCGGATGTGGCTCAATTGATAGGGCTCCCGTTTACCATGTGGGAGGCCCCGGGTTTGATTCCCGGGCAAGCCAGCCTGCGTGGCATGGTGAGCTGACACAGCAGGACAACCCAACAAAGGGAGACAAGCAGACACAGAAAAACAAACAGCAAATGGACACAGCAAGCACAAGCAGCAGGGGGGCGATAAATAAATAAAATAAATAAAATCTTAAAAATAAATAAATAAATAAAAGGCACAACTGAATATTTAAAAAAAAAGAAAGAAACTGGAGAAAAGTCACAAGTGAAATTCTTTGCTTCCAGGGATCATATAATTGAAACCAGGAAACAGTCCTTTAGAAATGCACTATTCACTGGGATAGCCATATGGACTGTTTTAACCGAAATTAAACTAAATATTAAAATTAAGACTATAGCCCCTTACTTGCACTAGCTGCATTTCAAGTGCTCAATAGCCACATGTGGGTAGTAGCTGCCATTTTCGATAAGACAGATCATTGAATATTTCCATCTTTGAAGAAAGTCAGTGCTTTTCTAGAAAGACAAAAACAATAAGAAACTGTTGAAAATCAAGAACAGAAAAGAGAGGAGCTCCCAAGGTAGAGGGATATTGAAAATCTCTCACCAATTTCCCTTGATGCTCCCTGGGCCTCTGTTTTAGTTTGCTAGTCTGCCAAAGACAATATACCAGAAATGGGTTGATGTTTACAATGGGGATTTATTAGCTTACAAGCTTATAGTTCTAAGGCTATTAAAATGTTCAAATCAAGACATCATCAGGTGATATTTCTCCCCAAAGACCAGCTGCCGGCGATCCTGGACTCCTCTGTCACATGGCAAGGCACATGGCAGTGTCTGCTGGTCTTTCTCTTCTCTTCCGAGTTTCATTGGTTTCAGATTCTGGCTTCCACGACTTTCTATCTCTCTTCATCTGAATTACATTCTCTTATAAAGGACTCCAGTAAGAGGATTAAGACCCACCCTGGGCCATGCCTTACTGACATAACCTTATCAAAAGGCCCTGCTTACAATAGGTTTACAGCAAGAAGTATGGATTACCTTTAAGAACATGATTTTTGGAGGGTCCATATAGCCTCAAACCATCACAGCCTTCGTGGATGGCTTCATTTTTCTACCTACAATATTCTAAGGGTGTCTCAGAAGCAGGTGAGGAATAGAGAAGATATTTTAACCTTTATCCAAACCAGAATCCTAGCCTAAAAGGTTCCTGAATTTGGGTGAGCAAATCACTTCTATACCTCTCTATCCAGCTAATCTGTCATAAACTTTTTCACTCCTAACATTATAGGATTCAAGATAATTCTCTCTCTCTTAACACAAATTTATTTTCTTCATTATAAAAAAAAAAA
>JAQZBX010043714.1:0-21582 GCA_029593785.1 Cabassous unicinctus | reverse complement strand
TGGGGCCAGAAGGTAGAGTTCAGGGAATGCTTGGGGAGGATTTTGTACATAGTTGATAAGGCACTGGAAAACTACTAAAGGTATTTGCAAAGGAGTTTAAGTCAGGGTGTAAGGCAGAGACTTTTTTTCTTTTTTTAATGAGGAACTTCAGACATTTTGTCAGCAGAGAGAAGTTATTGGCAAAAATAGGAAGAAAAGTGTAAGAGAGGTTCCAGTGCACAGATGGAGGGAGTGGCCTTAACAAGGTGCCAGGCCAGGGGTTCACTGTCCCCTTTCTTCTTCTAGGTCCCTTCTGGATCAGTTGAGGAAACTCAAGGCCTCCGTGATTCAGATATCAAACAAAAGCAGCAGCAGCAGCACCTGTGTCCTGGTGAGGATGGTGACGAAGGAGAGAGCCTTTTCCAGGAAATGGGGACAGGATGCAATCTAGAGCCCATCTTCCATCTCCTTTTCTCTGTGCTCCAGGTCCTACTCTTCTCCTTCTGCCTCCTCCTCGTGCCTGCGATGTACTCCTCTGACACAAGGGGGAGCCTGCCAGCTGAGCATGGAGGTGAGAGGCTTGAGGATGCCATTAAGGTACAGGCTAGGGAAGAGGTCTGGGCCTGCCCCTGAAGACCTTCTTTGTCTCCTCAGTGTTGTCCCGCCAGCTTCGTGCCCTCCCCAGTGAGGACCCTCACCAGCAGGAGCTGCCTACCCTGCAGTCAGAGGTACCAAAGGACAGCACAAGCCAGTTGCTGGACAGCTCAGACCATGTGCTCCAAGCCCCAGGCAACTCTTCCTGCCTGCTCTATCACATGCTCCAGGCTCCTGGGGCAGAGCCTCCCCTGAATATCCCAATCCTCGACTCTTTCTCAAAGTCCCTCTGCCCAAGTCCCATCCTTCTCCTGCAGGTAAACCTCACAAAAGAAGGGAGATGGCTTCTTATCCACAGCCCCTCATCCATGATCTTGCAGGACAGATATGCAGGCTAAATGGGGGATGTGGGGGACCTCAGCAAGAGCCTGGGGTTCCCAGTCTGTATCCAAATGAAAAGGAATGGGAAATATCAATAAAAACAGAAACAAAACAAAACCAAAAAAAAAAAAAAAAAAAGGATTGGGAGAGGGCTGGCCTCAGCTCCTGTGCCCTGCCAGGAAGGCTGAAAGCCTGAGAGCTCAAACACATCGGACTTACTGGCTTTCTAGGTCTTCTATTAGTACCCATGTGTGTCTATCACCCTGTGAATGAGCCTGAGGGAATCACCTGGCCTCCTTGAATATTTCATGCAGTGAGGAAATAAATAAATAAATGATTCTGATGCCTGGGTCACCCCAACCCCTCTTTACTGGCACAGTTGGGTAGAGGGCAGGGAGGAGGCATGATTATCCTTTTGGCTCAGGGCTGCAGGAGATTGTGGGGGAGGGAGAGAAGGCCAGGCTGGAGGCTGTTGGCGTCTTCCTCCCACAGTTCAGAGGGCTCACTCTAGGCCCAGGTTTGTTATGGTTTCCTTTGGCCCAAATTTAGGCCCTGTTAGGCCTGTGCTCTGTTCAGCTGTTGGTCTGGAGGCCTTTTTACGCCGTTGCTGAAGGGCCAGCTGCATGGCCCAGATGCTAAGGGGCCGCATGTAGGCCAGCGAGCGGAACACTTGATGCTGGCAGTAAGCCTCAGGAGTTTGGAAGGCCAGGCCCAGGCGCTCCCACACAGTGCGGTAGCAGCCTTCAGCTGTCCGGAAGCCCTCCCAAGTCAGGCCCTGTGGGGAGAGATGGCAGTCATAACTGGTACCTCCTGAACAGCCACTTCAGTTGGACAGATGGTGACTACACAGTCTCTGCCATCAGGGAGCTCCCAGCTGGGAGGGGAGACAAATTTGACCCACGCAGAAGACTGAAGGAGGCGGGAGTTGGGATGCATGCCAGGGAACGGGGAAGGTATGAGGATATGATGGCATTGGTTAGGCCTTGAAGAAGTTTGTTAGCTGAGGACATTTGCTGAGCCAAGGTGCAGATGGCGGGGAGATGGGGAGGGGAGTGCATTACCTCCTGGATCATGGTGGCTGCCAGCCCATAGACCACACCCACCCAGACTTCATCAGACTGGACACTGGATCTATCAGGGACACCATGGGGCTGCATTCCATTCACAGCCCCCATGGCTCCTCCTGCAAAGGCCTGGACATTGAGCTCGAAGATAGTTTGGAGAGCACGGACCACATGCAGGGTAGGAAATACCTGGAGGGGCAGGGCAGAAACATGGTCCCTTATACCTGCTTCCCACCTCCAGGGAGAATCTTCCTTTCTCTCTGGCTCTTCTTTCTAGTCACTCTTACCTCAGTGTCTCCTTCTCCTAGGCCACTGGCCTTGAGGAACCACTGGCCAGCACACTGGTCAGACATGACGCTACGAGACTGAGGCTGGGAGCTGCTATCATAGTTGTAGTAGCGGCCTGGAATAGAAGAAGGGCAAAGTCAGGCTCCCTGTGTACCCAGAGCTGCCTTAAGACTCCTTAGGGGGAGCAGATGTAGCTCAAGTGGTTTAACGCCTGCTTCCCACATACGAAGTCTGGGGTTCAATCCCCAGGCCCCAGTACCTCAAAAAAAAAAAAAAAGACTCCTTAGGACCTTCCAACCACCCTTCCTCAACTCACCATTCCACAGCAGCCTCTCATAGGCCTCTTGGCCTCGGCTAAGGATGGAAGAAAACTTATCTCGGACGTCCTGGGCCTCACACAGAGCAGCCATCTGGACCATCACAGCCACAGCTGCCAGCCACAGCCCTCCACAGTAAGCACTGGTCAGGGAAATGGTTTTGGGGGTCAGACTGGCAGCTCCAGCCACTCTCATGCAATAAAACAGGCCATAAGGTACTCTTCCCTGAGCCCCACATCCCCACCTCAGCTTTCCTGGCAACCCCTATCCCCTAACCTGGGCCCTGTGGCAACCCATCCATCATAAGTCTGGTCGGCATAGCCTCCATTCTCAATGAGTCCATCGTGGTCCTTGTCAAACTTCATTGCAGACTCCATCACGGCCTAGGGAGGGACCAAGACATGAGGACCTAGATTCTAAGGAAAGGTGATGATAGTCAGCTAGGCTCTCCCCAAAGGCCAGTCATGGCCCTGGCACACTGGGCACTGCACATGTATCCCTTACCAGACACACAGGCCACATGTCCCTCAGGAAGACCTGGTCACCCGTCAGGTAATAATCCCGATAAACCTGCAGCACAAACTTCAGGTTCAGATCCTTCCAGTCAGCAGTGTCGTGGATCACATATGCATTGACTCGGAGCCACGGCTCATCATCTGTGGGAGGGGAGGGGACCTCGTTAATTTGCACTCATTAATTTGTGGCAGGGTACAGGGTGTGAAAGTTGAAGCTGACCTCGCAGTGGAGGGACTTTTACCTGGGTCCCCAATATCATGGGGGATGACGTTCCTCCTCTTCACAGGTGCTATCACCCCACTCATCAGGTACCGTCGCCGTGTCAGGTCCTCCCTGAGGGTGGCCAGAGCTAGAGGGGCAGACACACACTTGGGGAATCCCACCCCAAGACAGCAGGAAACAGGCAGACTTGGCGTGGGACACAGAACTGTGTAAGCAACCCCAGAGGAGAACCAATAAGTAGGGTGCAGATAAATGCTGGGAGGAGGGTGAGGAAGAGAATCTGAGTGATTGCAAGGTTGAGCTGTGGGGAGCGAGGGGGCAGAAAGGGCACAAGAGGGACCCTCACCCATGTCATATTGCAGGCTGAGCTCGAGTTTGGGCCAGAGCATGACGAGGGCGAAGGAAGCGTAAAAGTGGACATCGTATGTGTTGTACATGCGATACTCCTGGCCTGTAGGAGTGAGGCAAACACACTGTCACCAGAATTCTGCTTCCCGTTCACAGCCCCCGCCCTAGCTTGTTCTCTAGAGTTGAAGGTGGGGCACTGTCACCAGTCCCCATGTGCCACATAGCCCCTCCTCCCAACCAATACCCTGAGGTAGGCAAAACCCATCATCTTGCCTTGTGCTAGGGCAGTAATTAGCCTCAAGGGTATAGCCTGCCATACCGCAGCCCACCGGCAGCCCGTACCCTCAAGGTAGCCAAATCGACCGTATTCCCGGAGGATGGGACAGAGCTGCCTCATGTTCCCCACCAGGTCCTTGGGTAAGGAGGCCTCAGGAACTTCCAGCCACACAGTACCCCCATCAGCCAGGAAGTATAGTTCATTGAACAGTGCAGATTTGTACCAGGCAGGCAAGGATCTGGAGAGTCAGGAGGAGGGAATGGTCTAATGAGTGTGGACCTCTCAGCAAAGGAAGGATTCTGGGGTTCAGTGGCAAATGGGGGCACCAAGTGAATCTCAGTACAGCTCTGCTGACTGTGGTGGGTGGAGAAGGCAAGGAATTCCAGTTGGACTGTGAGTGCCTGTGGGAAAGGCAAGGTGGCCACAGAGATGGGCCCCACTGGCACCTGTCCTCCAGTACTGGACTCTGCCAGGCTGAGATCCTCTCTTCCCAGTCTGTGTATCGGCACAGTGCATAGTGGCTAAGGGCAGGTGCTGCATCACCATCTTGCCCGAAGAACCTTGTGTACCGCCTGGGGTGGGAAAAAGGGAGAGGGATAAGAATCTGGGCCCCAAGCAGGGCCCCAACCCCTTAGATCCTTGTACTTTCTCAGTCTCATCACCTGTAGTAGACCTGACCCTTGGCTCCAAATGTGACCTTGGGCATGTCCCAAGCCAGTGAGAACTCCAGGCGGCACCGGCCTCGAGGCAGCAGCTTGCCCACTACACACACAGCCCCAGCGATGCCTACTCCTTTCTGCGAGCGGGTACTTTGGCCTGAGAGAAGAATGGGAAGAAGCAGCACTAGCACCCTTCTGCCGTAGGGCTAAGGAGCCCTGATATGGGGACAAGGCCTGTTCTTTATGTTCTACCCCGGTTCCCAAGGCAGGGACATCTCTTCCCACCACCTCCCTGTCAGACCCCCCCATCACCAGTGGGAGAGTCCAGCTGTCCATCCTGAAGTAGATCCTGCCACACCTGCTGCCCAGTGCCATCAGGGTCAAAGGCTGTGACATGGGTTACCGTTGTATCTGCCTGTTAAGGGACCGGAGACTATGTGAGAAGGAGCCCCACGAGTATGTTGGATTCTGACTAACTTTCCAGTGCCTGTTACATACTCCCACCTCCAAATTCTAGAGGTTCAAGGACTGTGGTGAGGGTGAGACTTAGAAGTTGAGGAAATTAAGGGTCCATGGTAGGGTGGAGGGGGGTTCAGGGGCTAAGGTATAGGGCAGGCCCCTCCATTACCGTAAGTCTCGCAGCCACCGCCATTGTGTAGGGATTTGGGAGGGTTGGATGATGCAGCAGCAGCCCCTGTACAGTCTCTCCATCACGCTCCAGACAGAAGGGCTCATTCCACAAACCGCCTGAGGCATCATCCCCGCCCCCCAGGCCATTCCTCATGGAGAACATGATGGACACTTCCAGGGCTTCATCCCCTTCATTTTCCACATCCCACACAAAGACTCCTACAGGCAGGCTGCTGTCCTGGGGGCAAAATCCGGGCTCAGGTTGTCCTTAGTATAGTCCATCCTGCTCCTGTTTCCCAAGATCAGTCTTAGGTACAGAGGAGCTGACTCAAATACTCCCCAGTATAGTCTCTTCTGTCTCCCACTCCCACTTCCCCCTATTCCCAGGCAGGCTGCCTACCAGGAAACATAGAAGACGAGAACCAATAAGGTGCTGGGCCTGGGAAGCCAACACGTTCATGACTTCAACCCCCTCCCATCCACAGGTTATGGAATTTCCAGCAGAGGCAGATCCCGGGGAAGGGAGGACAAGGGAGGGAACACAGACGGAGAGCCTCACCTGATAGTCATGGGGCAAGAAGGGCGTGATCTGGCGGCAGGTGAGGATGACACTCTGGCCAGGAAGCTGATAGACAGTCCAGGATCGGGGATAGAGGGCATGGTAGAAAGCAAAGTTCCCACACAGGCCCCAGTTCCAACTGCGCAGGACACTTGGGCGCTCTGGAGACAGGACTTGCTGGTACACAGTCTGCCCTTCCCGACGCAAGCACACTGTGAACTAAATCAAGAGGGCTGACAACTCACAGGCACCTCAAACTGGTCTCCTTCCCCTCAAAGTAGCTCCTCCCCTTCCAGAGCCTGCAATTGCACCACCAGCCTCAGTCATCACCCAGGCCTTTCCCCCCAAGCTCAGTGAGTCACAACCAAGTCCTGCTGCCTCCTCCTCCATTTTCCTGGGCTTCCTCTCCTTTCCTCACTATTGTGGTCTTAGTGCCCTAATCCAGGCCTTCACCACTTCTGCTTTCACTCTGCCCCTTCCCATCTGAGAATCAGTGATCCTTCTTACATATAAATCAAAATATGTCAGTCCCTTCTTATAATGCTGCAGTGACTCCCCATGGCCCTCCAGCTAAAGTCTAACCTCTTCTACCTGGCTTTCAAGGCCCTTCTTGATCTGGCCTCTTCCCTGCTGATGACACTCATTTCCTGTTAAAGCACCTATACATCACCATATCGAATATTAACTGTTCCTTGAGCACACTACTCTTCTTCCTCCATGCCTTTGCTCAGGCTCATTCTCCATATGGTGAAACCCCTCATCTTTCAAGTTAGGTCAAATGTTATTTCCTCCTCCTCCTCAAACAATGTGTCATTCTCCTATGTGTCCCCATACTCCATTTATTCTAGCACTCAACATACTATATAATAATGTATCTATTTACCATTCTGTCTCCCCCACTGCTCTATGGTTCTTTGAGGATAGGGACTCTTTCTAGTTCACTGATGTACCCTTTTCCTCCTACCCTACGGTCAGGCAGAGTTGGTGTTTGTGCGTGGAGAGAATGTGCAAAGTCTGCAACAATGTCCCTTTTTTTCCTCAGTACATGATCCGTCCCTCTCATTTTGGCAATGATGTGGTCTCAGTCTCCATTTTCTTTAAGTCCTATTTTCCCAATAAAAATTTAAGCTCTTAGAGGGTAGGAGCTATGAGGGATTAATATCTCTTCCCTTGGTTCAAACTATGCCTGATGTGTTTACTGTATATATAAACTAATTTTTCATGTTGTTGGAATAGTAGACAATGATTAAGACCACAGACTCTTAACCACAGAAAGAATGGTTCTGAAGCCCAACCTTTCCATTTACAAAATGACCTTGGGTACATTACTACACCTCTCTGGATCTTAGTTTCCTCATCTGTAAAATGAGCATAATAATGGTACTAACCTTTTAAGACTGTTTTGATTATGAAATTAAATATTATACAAAAAGCACTTAGCACAGTGCCTACCACATGTTAAGCCTACAATAAATGCTAGCTACCATTATTACTTTTAACTGTAGAGTCACAATTCTGGAAGGCATTCCCCTCAGGATACCTAAAGGATTAGCCAGAGAGGGAGCTTGGGGCATTGGGCAGGGTTGGTAAATCTGAGATGGGAAGGACACTGTCATTAACTGCACTCAAGATCTGCTAGTCATTTCTCCTTTGAGGATGAGCTAAAGCTGGAAGCATCCCTCAGAAAGGAAACAGGAACTTGATGAACAACTCAAAATGGGAGGTCACTAGAAATACATGATGAAAGGTAGGCCTTAATTGCTTCTGGCAATTTAAGGCCCAGATGTGATGAGGGAGCAGATGGTAAAGAAGTGAAGCTCCAGAAAAGGGAAGGAGGCTAGAGATCTAAGGCTAGAGGCAGTTGGGCTTTCCAGGCTCTGAGCCAGAGAGACCTTCAGAGGAGTGATCACCAGCAGAGGAATCTTTGGCTCAGGATTGGCAAATCAGGATAAGTGGATGCTCTAGGCATCTTTTTTTCCATGCATTTGTAGATCTTTTGGTTTTGTTTTCCCTTAGAGTTCCACCAAATGTTTTTTCAACCAGATTAAATGATCTGGAAATTCTCTCTCTATGGTGGTTACTAGCTTACCTAGTGGGGTTGGACAGTGAAGTAAGTAGGCAGGAGGCATTTAATAGAAACAATGGAGGGCACAGGGGTGCCAGGACTGTTTACTCTTTCAAGGGATGTGTGCTCTGCATGTGTCTTATTCCTATAGTATATCCTAGCATAGGACTGGGCAAATCGAAAACATACTGAAAGTACTTATTGGAATGAATTGTGTGCACATTTAATTGCCACATCCTACACTAGCCAAGAGATTCTTCCTGGCCTGGAGATAGTGTCATGGGCCTCTCCTCCAACTCCTGGCTCTTACTTGGTCAGCAATGACTGTCTGGTGCTGGTACATTCCAGGGTTGAGCTGCCAACGACAGAACTGGCCTCTCCTGCCACGGGTGATAGTGCCTCCCCCGATTCCACCCAAGGGGCAACCTAGATAGAGAATCAGAATGGTTAGTGGGGAGTGGGAAGAGGAGGGGAAAAAAAACCATTTCTCACTTTTGGACCATAAGGATGGGTTTCTCTAAAAATCTAGGAGATAGGGCAGTGCAACTTGCATAAGTGGGAAGCCTCTTTCCCTAACTCTGAGGCAGACCTGGAGGCTGGGCCCTCTCTGAACAGGGGCAGAGCTGGGGTGAGGCTCACCGTAGATCTGTCTCAGGGGTACACAATTGAGCAAGTCGATGAATGCTGCCTTCTTCTCCACACGGGTCTTCCGGTACCACCACTGTAAGTACCTGAAAACAAACATCAGTGTGAGGGGAAGAAGGTGAGTGGATGGTTCCTCACGGGCTACAGCCACCTGCCTCTTTCTGGACACCCAGCTGCTACCTCCAGTTAAATGGCCCGAGGACCTCATCACCTCCTCTTCCAAACCTCTCATCTTCTTGACTTCTCTATAGTTCAAGGTCCCTTCATCTTCCCAGACACCTCAGCTCACAGTGTGGGACTGTCTTTGTTTGTTCTCTCTATCTTCCTCAGAAGGAACTTTCGGATCTTCCCTCACCTCCCTAACTCCACCACCACTGCTTTAGTTCAACCTCAGTAGTGCTTATCTGAGGTACTTAAAGGACTAGTTATGGCTTTCTGGCACATATACCACCCTCACCATCCCAACAGGCAGATTGCTGGGGCTAATTTTCTTCTTTCTAAAATGTTTATTTTATTCCTGATTATAAAAGGTAAAAATGTAAAGCCTTCTAAAAATCCCAACATTTTCCTGGTCTAGTCACAGCCCTGTTCTGAACTTTCTAGGGATGTATCCAATAGGTAAATGATTCAGTTTTAGATTCAAGGCTCTGGCATTTACCCTTGCCTACCTTCTAATCTTATTTCCTACAAATTTCCATTTCAGGTGGGTTCTCACTAAGCAACCCCTGCCCTGCCAGACCTTCACCCACTTCTACTCTCCTCCTTACCCAATCATTTTATACCTGTTGTTCACCACTTCTAACCATGTAGTTGGATAAGTAACTCCTCTGGGCTCAGTTTCCTCATCTACAAAATGGGGTACCTCCTGTGCTACCTACCTCATGGGATGGTGGAAAGGATCAAATGACATAATGGGTAGGAAAGCCATAAAGTGGAATACCTGTGCTCGTATGATTACTTGTCTACATACACTCTCAATTCCTAATCAGACATTGACTTATTTCAATGTTCCTAATGTGTCTGACATATTTTTAAGTTCCTTGAGAAAAGGGACAGTGAGGTAGACTAGCTGAATATTACCCACAGCTCTAAGCATGGAGCAGGGCAGAGAGTCTGCAGTAAATACTTGTTGCGTTTACAAATGGACTAATGTACAAACAGTGGGGCTTAGGAGATGTTAAAGACGAGCTAAGTAGAGGACAAATGTGATTAAAGAATAGGGAGAGCACATTCTGGAAGTGAGGGAGAGGGATGGAAGACACAGAATGAGATGATGGAAAGGCAGAAGATCTTATCTTCCTGCAAGCTCAGAGAAAACTGGACTTTGAAACTAGAGGCCAGAAAGGATTGATAATGGGAGGGAGGGTGTAGCAGAGATTATGGCAGAGAGGATGAAGAAATGCAAGACATTGAAGACGGGCAGAACAACATTCAATATAATGAATGAATAGGCTCTGGCTAGAAGGGGGAACAATCAAAATTGAGTTCTTACCACACTGAACCTTAGAGAACTCTCTTCTGCGGGAGCTCTCTTGGAGTGCCCCCATTTCATCTCCCTCTTGGGATCTACCTCTCTCTCACTCCCTTAATTTAGCAGGTGGCCATTCCTGACCTATTTGGTTTTCTCCATAATTTCAACCCCAACTCAGAATTATCATTCAGAAGTCTTCTTTGTCTCACCCCTGCTCTCTTCTCAATGCAGGACCTCATCCCATTCCAAAAGCCCTGTGTCAGTGACCCCCAGCCTATCCTGATATGAGAAGCCAAGGTCCAGGGAGCTGAGCACAGCTTCTGGCCTCTATGATTCAGCTTATACTCAGGGACCAAAGGAGGCTTGGATGCCCACCTGTTCTTGACTTCATTGTCTCCACCACATGTACCCTATTGTGCTTCTCTTGGTATCCTAGCCCTAGATTCTATTTTGACCCATGGCTTTGGGGTCAAAGTTGGCCTGGGTCAACTGTAGAAGCAGCCTGGAGAGATGATTCATCTCTGGTGCAGGCCACCTACCAGGAACTAGCAAAGGAGCTAGATATCCAGGCAGCACCAGGCCCTTCCCACTGCCTAGGGCTGGGGTTAGGTAAATGGCTTTCCCACCCCCACAGTACTGAAATACAGGGGAAGTGAAGGGTCCCCTACTTAGGGGCTGTCAGGGCTGGGTTTCCCAACCTTTATGCCTCCCTCCCCAGCTCTGTGTTTACTGTGTGGACTGACTCAGGGTGACCTCAGGGTGATGCTTTCTGTGCTCACATCTACCTGTTCCTGTTCATATGTCTGGCTCCACATTACTAGTCTTTTGAACTCAGTGGGTGATCTGGAGGGATAGAGGGGCTCTACAGTCCAGGACAAGTTCTGGGGATGTCTGCAACACTTCAGTGGGGGAACTAGGGCAGGCTGTGGAAGACTTACCAAGGGCTCTGGGGGCCACCTGTGGTGATGCCCCTCTGGTCAGGAGTCTGCCTTTTCTATCAGAGGCTGTCTATCCAGGAAAAGGGTGAATAGTACTTCTCAACACCCTCTGCTTAGGGTAGAGAGTGGGCAGGAAAGAAGCAGATGAATGTTGGGGCTGTAACGTGGTATGTCATATGCCTGAATGAGGCACAGAGAATGAATGCCCCATAAGCTCAGGGGAATGACGGGTTGAGAACCTCCTCCTCCCAAATTAAACAACATTGCATCAGCACCACAACAGCCAGGCTATCCTTTCCTACCTTGTCACAAAGTACAGCTAATCCCAGAGGGAAGTCTTTGGAAAAGAGGGAGTATGTGAGAGGGAGCCCAAGTGAGAAAGGCTGGCAGCAGGCCCAGATGTTCCCACTCTTTTTTGCTGAAAAGACAGGATGCTTGGAGAAAGACGGTTGCCAAGAGTTGCCAAGAGGGTAGTCTCACCCTCTGAAACCATAGGCCTGGAATATGCTGGGGTTAAAGGCCACTTGACTGGGAGGAGCCTATCTGCTTTCTCACCCAATCCCCGGCTGGGCGTCTTGTTCTGGAACAAAGTGAAGCCAAAGGTTCTCTAGGAAATAGGAGCTACTCACCTCCAGCCCATGCCCAAATGCTTTATCATGTTGCTTAGGGAGATGTTGTTGGCCTGAAAGGGTTTCCTCTTCTCAGCAAACTCATGAGCCAGACAGATGCGCCAGCCAAACGGAGGCACCTGGTAGCCCCTAGCTTTACCCTCATAGGAAGCCATCAGCTGCCCAGAGTCCTCCCGGTTGCAGTAGCCCGGCTCGTTTTGGAGTCGACTGTCCTCAGGGCTCTCGCAATCCGCAACCCGCACAGTCTCAGGGTTTCCAGCATCTTCAGGGCAACAAACTTGCGGATCCCCTCTGGAGCAGCTGATCTGCTCCGAGGCTGGGATGCCGGTTTCCATGTTCCCGGTATCCTGGGTCCCCACGACCTGGATGGCCCCGGGTCCCGCGCCCTCTGGTACAAAGTATCTCGCCAGCCAAGTCCAGATCCGGGCGCCGGTGGTGGTTAAGGGGCGTCTGAGGGGGCCGGGCGCTGGGGAAAGGGGAGGTGAGCTGGTGTCTCTCTGGAGCCGGGGAGCTGTTGCGGCGGCAGCGACCGCAATGAAGCTGTCTCGGGCTCTCCCTCCGTTGCCTCTTTGAGTCCTGGGCGGGAAGGGTCGGGCCTGGTCGTCATTGGGCCGCAATGATTATCGCGCCCGGCTAGAAGGCGCTGGGCCCGCGGAGGGGAGGAGTCCCGGGGCCGGCCGGCAAGGCACCGCCCCCGGGGCCGGCCGGGGAGCTGGCGTGGCCGCGGCGGCCTCGGGCCCTCCCTGCGCGGCGGCACCAGGCCCTCCAGGGTCGGGCCCGGGTCCCGCCGGCCGGTGCCCCGGGCAGCGTCCGCGCCCAGCCCCGGCCGGTGGGAAGGTGACCCAGGCGCCGGCACAGGCCGAGCCCTTTCCGGTCCGGCCCGGCGGGCGCTTCCGGCCGGAAGGGGCTCTGGGGAGGGGGCGCTGGAGGGAAGTCCCGCCCCTGCCGCGCCGCCGCCGCCGCCGCGCACCTGGCGGGGCCGGGAGGGCCGCGCAGGTGAGGCCTCGCGGTGCGGGGAGCCCGGGTCTCGGCCGTGGCGGCGTCCGGGCGCAGGGGCGGGAGGGCCCGGGTGGCCGCGCCTCGGCTGGACGTGGAACTTGAGGGGAGGCGCTTGGAGGCGACGCGGGGGCTCCGCGCGTGCGGGGGGGGAACCCGGCGCCCCGGTGTCGGGGGTCTCGGACCCAGAGCGACGGCGCCCCGCCCCGGCAGCACTGACGTCAGCTGCCCCCTCCCCAAAGCCCGGCGCGCGCCTGTGCGCAGAGGTGCTGACCGCCCTCCTCGTTAGTCCTCACCCCCGGGCGCTCGCCTCAGACCTCTCTCCCTGCCGTGGTACTGACCTTCGACCCCCCTTGTTTCCCTCCAGATCTGATTCCGGAGCTGCCATGATTGAAGTGGTAGCAGAGCTGAGCCGGGGCCCGGTGTTTCTGGCGGGGGAGGCGCTGGAGTGTGTGGTGACTGTCACCAACCCCCTGCCTCCCACAGCCACCTCTGCATCTAGGTGGGAATGGTGGTACTGAATGATGAAGGTGGCTCTTCTGGGAGGGAGCCTGGTATCTTTAGTGCCAGGCCAGAGCTCAGGTTATCCTGTAGCTACACCAGCACCTTTTTGCTCATTGTGCTCTCACTGTAGGAGAGGGCTGTTTAACAGAAGATGTGGATGACATAGCTCTCCCCTCTCTCTTCTTCCCCTCCCACATTCCCCTTTATACCTATATTATACTTCTCTTTGTTTAATGATTTCTCTTTGGGGTTCTGGATTTTCCTGACCCTTTTTTCAGCCACCTCACTTTGTGTGGAAGGGAGGAGGAGATGGCATTTGTGATGCCAGGAACTACTCTCTGATAACTCTTTTTCTTCTTCCCATAGTGAGGCTCTGGCCTGGGCCAGTGCCCAAATCCACTGCCAGTTCCATGCCAGTGAGAGTCGAGTAGCACTGCCTCCTCCTGACTCCAATCAGCCAGATGTCCAGCCTGAGAGCCAGACTGTCTTTCTGCCACACCGAGGTTAGAGGTGGGGTATATTTTTTGGATGGGGGTGGAGTCATTGTCACCTATGGTGAAATTGTGGGTCATTAAAGTTCCTGTCACATTGAGGATGTGGGGAATATATTTGCTGCTTTGAGGGTATAAGGCTATGCTTCTCTCTCTCAATAGGGAAAGAGGGGTAAATTGACTTGTGCTGACCTTTGGTGGAAGCCCTTCACTGCCCTCACTTGCTATGCTAGCCTTACACAGTACTGGATAATAGAGGCCTTAAATTGCAGTCTTTCTTATCTTTTTTAGGTGAGAGGGGCCAGTGTATCCTTTCCACTCCACCAAAAATTCTATTTTGTGACCTGAGACTAGACCCTGGAGAGTCCAAATCATGTGAGTAACTGTCCCTTGCCCCTGGATTGCCTTCTAAGACTTCTGGAGGGAGGACTCCTCTGTCTGCCTCTGGCTGCCCTGACTACTACTTCCCAACCAGACTCCTACAGCGAAGTGCTGCCCATAGAGGGACCACCCTCCTTTCGGGGTCAGTCAGTCAAGTACGTCTACAAACTGACCATTGGCTGCCAGCGTGTCAACTCCCCCATCACTTTACTCAGGGTTCCTTTGAGGGTTCTTGTGCTGACTGGTAAGTTAGGGGTCCTGGAGGGAAGGGCTGGGGAAGGGCCTCACTAAAACAGAAGTAGTCTTAGGGGGCTTGTGAGGGGCTGAAGGGATGCTTCCTAGTCTGGTGCTAGGGAGTTGTGGAGAGACGGTTCTGGAGACTAGGTTGAGATGTGTGCCTAAGCCATGGCTTCATTACCTCTTTCCTTCTCAGACTGTCTAAAACCCTAACCTCTACTCTCATCTCTGTTTCCTCCCAGCGTTACCTCTCCACTCATTCTCTCTCTAGGCCTTCAAGATGTCCGGTTTCCGCAGGATGAGGCTGTAGCCCCATCCAGTCCATTCCTGGAGGGGGATGAAAGTGGGAAGAAAGATTCATGGCTCGCTGAGCTGGCTGGGGAGCACCTCATGGCTGCCACATCTTGCCGCAGCCTCCGTGAGAACTCTTTCAGAATTGCCCCACTCCATCCCTCCTCTCCTAGTATTCCTGTATTAGAGACAGATTTTCCTGTCACATACATCTGATGATCTATTAGTACCTCACTCCAGATTATAGGGAAAGCCCCACTTTTTGACCCCCGGTTTTCAGTCCTAGACATTCCCCAGTATGGACTCCAGGCTTACAGTTTCCCATTCTCCCCAGATCTATACAATATCAGTGATGGCCGAGGGAAAGTTGGGACATTCGGCATCTTCAAATCTGTATACAGACTCGGCGAGGACGTGGTGGGGACCTTAAACTTAGGGGAAGGAACCGTAGCTTGTTTGCAGGTGAGAGGGGCCAGGGGCCTTCGGGGCGCTGGGCATGAAGGGCTAGGATGGAAGGAGGAGAAGGACCTGCATGAAGAGCATTGGTATGTGGAAGTGGGTAGTAGGGTCACCCAGAGTTCCATTGGTGGGTAGAAAAGCTAGAGATTGGGCTGCCCTCTTACCTCCTGTTAGCACTGCCAAATGCCCAGCAGCACATTCCTCTCTCCTTGCTCCCAGTTTTCAGTGAGCTTACAGACCGAAGAGTGTATACAGCCTGAGTACCAGAAGCGCCGTGGGGCAGGGGGTGTCCCTTCTGTGTCCCATGTGACTCATGCCCGGCACCAGGAGTCCTGCCTACATACAACCAGAACCAGCTTCTCCCTCCCCATCCCTCTCAGCTCCACCCCAGGCTTCTGCACAGCCATTGGTGAGACCCTGACCATTACTGGAGGAAGGGGGTGGGAGGAAGGAGAATAAAATGCTGGTTTTAGTTAGAGTGTAATGGATCCTGATTTTCTAACACTCTCCCAGACATACCCGCATCTGGCCCCCGACACTTAACACTTTCTCAGACATTCATCCTCTACCCCTGTTTCCTAGATGCACTGATCCCCAAACCCTTAACAGCCTTGCAGATCTCCTTTCCCACCCCTATCTATTGAGACCTTGTAATGCACTGGTCTCTAATCCCCCAGAACATTTACTTTGGGCTACCGAGTTCTGACTGTCCCACTTTTGAGTTATTAGGTACTTGATCCCACTGCCTTTGTCTCATGTCTCTGCTTAACACACTAGATTTCTTAGGAAAAATCCTTGAAGTCTCTGCCCTGTCACTTCTCCCCTTTTTCCTCCATACTTTCTTCCCATTCACTAACCACATCCTGTCATTGGCTTTTTCTCCTGCTGCCTTCTAATGCCTCTACCTATATCTTTTTCTTCCAGTGTCCTTGAAGTGGCGATTGCATTTTGAATTTGTAACATCCCGAGAACCAAGTTTGGTTCTCCTGCCCCCCGTGGAACAGCCCGAGCCTGCCATCTGGACGGGGCCGGAACAGGTGCCTGTCGACACCTTCAGCTGGGACCTCCCCATCAAGGTGCTGCCTACGAGCCCCACCCTGGCCTCATATGCTGCCCCAGGCCCCAGCACCAGCACCATAACCATCTGAAACTGGCTCAGCCATCCACCATAGCACCGCTTGTCTTCAGAACACTGAGAACCCAGCACCTGGACTCTAGTGGGGCCACTTTTTCCACCTGGGGCCCAATGACATGGACAAGAAGAGGCAGGAGTTCAGCTGTAGCATTAATTTATTTATTCAGAATAAACTGGCAGCTGCTAGTGGTTTCCTTGGGAATGGCAGAGCAGTGGGCAGTCAGCAGAAGGGTGGTGAGTCGAGTTTAGCTGGAGTGGGGAGCAGGAGTTCCGGGATCAGAGGTGATAGCTGAGCCCCACTCTAGGTCAGGCCCTCCCCCTTTGCAGGGCAGCCGAGGGTCAGATTTTTGCACCAGGGAGAATTGGCAGGTTCCTGCTTCCCGACGTACCTCACACCCTGCAGGGAAGTCAATGGGATGCTGGGACCTGGGGAATCAAAGGATGAGGAAGAAGTCAGCACAGTGAAGGCCACCTTTATCCCTGCCCCACATTCCCTCTCTTCCAGCATTCTTCCCATATATGCCTCTTGCTCCCCCAAACTAAGCTCTAGCCTACCATATAAGTACTTTTTCATTTCATAGCAGGAATAATTTCCCTCCATATCCACCCCTACCTCCCTCACCCTGAAGCCTGATAGCACTGCTTGTCTTCCGAACACTGAGAACCCAGCACCTTGGTGGTATCTTCAGGTTTGGCCAGTCTTACATTGCTCTTCTTTTTCGTCTCACATCACAGGAATCTAGTCACTCCCTGGCCATCCCATATGCTTTCATGTCATAGCCATTTTCTCTGGCTATTCTTGGTAACTCACGTGTCACAGCAGCCCACACCGACGGGATGCAGACAGGTGCAGTGGAAACAGTCCTTGCGGAGCCAAGACTCACCCAGGGTAAAATATTTCCCCTCATAGTGACAGGGGGCTAGGGAAGAACAGGAAATGTTAGCATGGGGGGCAGTGATGAGAGCAGAGTGAATCCCTTTGGTCTGGGGGGAAGTGGGTAAGTGCAACCTACCCCCATATTTAGTTTTTCTTTCCTGTTTCACAGCCAGAGGGAGTCTGGGTATTCTGACACAGAATCATCTCTAAGCCTCCCTCCCCGCAACTCCCTCTGCTTGTCATTTCCTAACGTCTCATCCAGCTTTACCTTGAGCTTGGAAGTAGCACTTGCTGTGGACTCCTGGATGCTGGAGGAGTAGAGATATCACCAAGCAGGTGATTGCCCAGCCTCCCAGGGTCCCCTTGGCCTGTCCAGTCCAGAGTAGCCTCAGGGCCATTCCTGCAGCACAGTCCTCTCAAACCCCTCTTGGTTTCTGTTCAGGCTATTCTGGTCTTGTCTCCTTGACTTTTCTTTGTTTCTCTCCTTGAGTCTTGGTTTCACTCTTTCTCCCTTGGGCTCCTGTCTCACACCATCACGGTGCCCTCTGCTTTCACAGGCTTGGGGATGTTTATAAAGTGAGGACCCTGGCCCCCTGCTGAGTAGAGCTGGAATAGATGTAACTCTGTTTCCTGAGGTGAGGGCACGAAAACAAGAGGTCTAGCTTTAACAAGCTGTTAGAGCTGATTCATGCCCCAGCACAGCTAGTGGGAGGGAGGTAGCCAGGGAAGGGGCACTGGACTGGGCACTTCCCCAGCAAGGAGGTGGGAGGGGTGAGGGCCCTCAGGTGGTCCCCAGATCTCTTCCCTGACCTGGAAAGGAGGAAGCATTCCACACACACACTCCAGGGGTGTGTATGCTGGGATCCCTGCCTGGACCGGAGGAAGGCATTTCCTGGGGATGGCTAATTCTGTGCCCCAGCCAAACCAAGGAGCTGCAGTAGGGTGCGTCGGCCAGAGGCTGCATCCAGGAGAGGGAACAGACACCTGGAGTGGAGAATGTTTCCCTCAGACCCTGGGGCACGGTCTCCCTGAAGTATCCTAGAGGCAGGGCTTTCAGAGTTGGTGGTAGGTGGGTGGGTGATGCCTCTTTTCCACAGATACCACAGAGACAAACTATCCATTATTCACCCCAAGACATACCACAGAGGCAGGATCTCCCATACTTGGAGATGGTTCTTTCTCCCTTTCAGAGAGGACGAGGACCATCTCCTCCAAATGCACAAACATTATGTCACTCCAATTTCACAGAGGTGCCTCCTCTTTCCTCTACATGTTAGAATGAGGTTTCAGGAATTTATCTTCTGACATCTTCTTTTGAGTTTCCTGCAGATTCTGAAGGATTCCAACATGGGTGATGGAAAGCATAAGCTATGGAGTCAGACTACTTGGATTCAGACCCTGACTCCACTTTCTGGCCATGTCATCTTTGGCAGGTTACTTCACCTCTCTAAGCTTGTTTCCTTATCTACAAATTGGGGATAATACTACCAACTCATAGGGTTGTTATGAGGATTTAATGAGATCATTCATGTAATGCTCTTTGCACTGTCCCTGGCACATAGCCCTCAGAAAATAGTAACCACTGTGATTGATCTTAGAGCCCAGAGACAAAATGGTAGACATTTCTTTCTTTGAATGACTGAGCAGCTTTGTGTACACAACTGAAGGCTTTTGTGGGAAATGCTATCTCATGGCATAGACTTCTGCTTCTTCATACTCATGTTCTGTGTCATCCCTACCACCTCCTTCAAAAAACAAATACCTCCAGGAGCATTTTTGTTTTGGTACTTGTATCCTTGACATTTTTGAAATTCTGGTTTGAGAAACAATGGTACTGATAACCCTTCTGCTTTCCCAAGTTCAGAACCCTCACCTCCATTTGCCCTGGGAGGAGGTACCACTTTCTCATCATTATTCCAGCTAACTTTAGAACTCCTGCTTTTTCTACTCATTAGGATTCTGATCCATATCTTCCCACCCCCACTCACTTGAACCCTCAAGTTCTCTCTCTGGTCACTCATGCTAGCTATCTGTGGTACTAAAGGCCCCTGGCTAAGCTGGATTTTTTTTTTTTTCCTTTCACTTTTACACACCTCAGAGACCCCTGTTCCAACTATTCTCCTCTTACCCACAGGGCCACTTTGGCATTTATTCCATTTTTCCTTCTAAGGCTCTAGTCCTGATGACTCAGACTCCCACTCCCTGTCACCCAGGGGTCAGATACAGCTAATCAGGCTGACCTTTTCAGGGGGCCACTTTGCCTCACCTCTTCAGCATTCAAAAACATCTTCAGTCTGCCTCAAACTCTCTAGCTGTCCTCTACCAGAAAGACAGCTTTAGGTGGATGGAGATTCAGAATGCACCACATATTCACCCTGGTCGGGTCTACTACCCTTTCCTTTTAAGAGTTCCAAGAAGAAGAAACAAAACACCCTTGAGTCAGGGTGCCCTGATGGTATGCTGCTGTGAGGGAGGCATGGCCTTGGCCTGCTCTTGGCTGGGGCAGGTGGATTAGGACACCTGTCTGGCACAAGGGCCCAGAAGCTTTGGCATTGGTCAGCATCTCTGCTGCTGCCTTTCTAAGGAAGGGAGTCCAGTTGGCACCCAGGAGAGCTGAGCCATAGACTACCTTCTGGTGTTGCAACCTAGAGCCAACCCAATAGGACATAAGTGGTGGTGCTGGAAGGTGAAGGGAGCTCCATGGGGATGGGAGGGATGGTAAGGTAATGAGGACAGAAGTGAAGGTTAGTAGCCTGTAATGAGGATGAGGTGGGTATATCTGGGCAAGAGTAGGGGGCTTCTGGAATGAGAGCCTGAGCTTGAACCAGGATCCTTCTCCCAGAAATTGGGGTGGGGAGGTGGGCGATTGGGGGTAGAACCGGCTTGCTTTTCCTTCAAGTGTGTGTTGCACTCATGTGTGCGCTTGTGTAGCTCCTTGGAAGGGGAGACCACTTACAGAGTGTGTAGGAGGTATCAGAAATCAGGGCCCAACTCTAACTCCCGGGGGAACAGCCGTGGGGGGACGCGTGGGGTTGGGACGCGGCGGTTGGCGCGCGGGGCCGGGAGGGGGCGGTTGGCTCTGGCTGCCGGCGCCGGGACAAGCAAAACATCCGCCGGAGGCCCGGCTGGGCGGCGCTCCAGCCTCGCCGGGCAGGTGCGCGGGGTGAGGAAGTGAGCGCATTCCGGCCTCCAGTGAGTCACCGCGGACCCCCCGGCCGCGCCTGCGGCCGGATAGGAGGGGGCCGCAGCCAGGCGAGGAGGCAGAGAAGAGCGGCCTATGGGGATCCCGGGCGCACGGAGAGATTTGGGAGGGGGCGGTTGGGCGGGAGGGATCCCTGGGAGGGTCGTGGAAGAGTCTGAGAGAGATTCACGGGGGAAGGGATCTCAGAAGGGGCTCACGTCCTGGTTTCTCCACAGGCACGAAATATGCTTAATGCACAGCTTGACAGCACAGGGGGAGGGAGCTCCTGGGAGAATCTTCTGGGGCAGGGAAAAGATCCCAGAGAACGTGCTTAGAGAGGGAAAGGCGCGGGAAGGAGAACGCGGAGGTCGTGAGGCTGAGAAAGGGAAAGAAAGGTGCTGAGAGGTTTGGGTCTGAGGAGAGTTCTGATGACTGAAGGAATACAAGGAAATGCGCCAGTTTAGGCCTTGGAGAACGGAGAGAATTTAGGTGGAAGGAAAGAATTCCACATCAGGTGGGAAAGTGGAAACAGTCAAACCCCAGAAATAAGGTCTGTCCAGAGGCCTGTGGAGAGTGAAGGGGGATTTAGGGAGTAGTGGGGTTAGGGTTATTTGGGTGCAGTTGTGGCTAGGTCATTAAAGGCCTTGAATGCCAGGATGAGGAGTTTGGATTTGGTCTCGCGGGTAGAGAGGAGCCATTGCTGGTTTTTGAGCAAGAAGAGTAGTGGGTAGCTTAAAAGCAGGATGATCCACGTCTAACATTACTGCCTGCCATTCAGTGTTTGTCAAAAAATTAGGCACCGATCTGCTAATTTTGATAGTAATTTAAAAATCTAACGACTAAATTTATCAATGTGTGAATTTTAAAAATAAAAATAGAAAAGTTTAAAAATCTGACTCAATATTTGATTTAAATTCCAGAGAGAGGCTATCAAGATTACATTGTGATGAGCCTTTTCTTTTGTCTTGATTTGGTGCCTCTTTTTCCTCATTGACTTGATTGAGTTCTGTGTTGCTAATGTTTGTGTTTCCAGGTAAGTATCATAGCACTGCTAGTCTTCCTCTCCCTCATCTTATGGTCTTTATTTGTAACCTTAACTTGTTTCTGTGCAGCCCTTTTAACCTGCCCTATGTATTCTAAAATAAGTAGAATATTTCTTTGGATGGGGGACATTGGGCTACAATATACAAAGACAAGGAACACAGTTTTCCTATAAATGTGGGCAGGTATATAATTATAAAGTTTCTATATTTACTCTGTGGCTGATAAAAAGAGAGAAATCTGAAGCTGTTTTATTCACTGTAGCATTCTACAACATGACAATTTATTAGTCTGATTCTCTTCTAAAATCAACTCTGAAATGGTATTTGTTACTTGTCTCAGAAATGGACACATTCTATCAATGATCCGTATAATTTGTTCTCTTGGATCAAAGGCTATTGCAAGGA
>JAQZBX010043713.1:0-21584 GCA_029593785.1 Cabassous unicinctus | reverse complement strand
AAAGCTTCTTTAAAGATAAAATTAAAAAAAAAAAAAAACAACAAGACAACAGGGAATATATGGAAGTAAATGTCACTGTATACACAAGACAACAGAAATTACAGTGATGAAACAAAGAAGATCTAAATTTTTTTTTATAATTTTATTTTTTAAAGTTTTTTTGTATTTTCTTCATGATTTTTAAAATTTTTATTTCATTTTCTTATTAATTATTTTGTTGGCTTCATTTTTGGAGAGGTTTTGTATCACATAATGGACACAACAGAGGCAGGGGAAGATCTTTGGTGTAGGGAGTCAGTGATCAGGAGGACGCATGGGAATGGGTTTACTTGGCACATGCCTCTAAAGCATATGAATATGTTCAACTGTTCATTGGATATTGTCTCTGTGGGTGGAGACCCACACAATAACCAAAAGAATATAGAGTTCTGCTCTATTCTCTAATAGGACAATAAGAATCACCTGAGTACAAAGGCAGTGCCTAGTGAAGGAATGCAGACCATTATGCCAGGCCCTTGATATTGATGATTATACTTATGAAACTTTTCTTGTGAAATTGAGTCTTAGCCTAATATTATATACTGTGTAAGAGTTACCTCAGGAAAGCCTCCTTACTGCTCAAATGTGGCCTCTCTCTAAGTCAAAATCAGTATATAAACTCATTATCTTCCCCCTGGTGTGGGACAGGACTCCCAGAGATGAACCTCCCTGGCACCGAGGGATTATTATGAAACACCAAGTAGCAATGCATCTGGAAAAAGACCGTCACTAAAAGGGGAAAATGGTAAATACAGAAGAGTATTTAAGGTTAAGTGATTTCAAAGTGGGTCGGGAAGTCATTCCAGAGGTTCTGCTTATGCAAGTCTCAACAGTGTCTTATGGACTGTCACCTTAAATAGCAGGCTCCTGAGGGTTCTAGAGATATCCAGAAATTATAAGGAGTCAGCTCAGAAATTCAGCACCATGTCAGTGGGCCTTACTTTGGAATTTATGCTCACCAGTGTAACAGAGTTAGACTCATTTATAGGTTCTCTACACATGGCTTTTCTTCCCCTTTTATTTGAATTTATAATTAGCACTATACTTCATAAATATATGTTCCAGAGATTTAAATCTTTGGTCTGTCCATTTGCCAATTGCACCCTGAATTTCAGCAGAGATGCCACACCTACTCTCCAGTACATTGGACTCACCTGGGACAACAAACAAGGAGATGATTATAGACTATATCCATTTCAAGGAACAGAGAGTGTCTGCAACTGCAAGTAGGATTATTCCATCCATCTGCTCCACAGGATTTAAGCACCCACTCAATTAGAAGCAGAGTTGGCATCACCATCACAAAATCCTCAAGATTGGGGAACAAAAAATGCACTAATATAATAAAATATTATTCTACTATAGATTTATTATTATTTTATCAATGGAAGAACTCTTAACATTGATATAAAGTCAGTGGCCACCATAAGTTCTAAGGGATGGGAGAGAGAAGAATATGTGTAATATGAGGCATTTTGGGGACATTGAATTTGTCCTGCATGACATTGCAATAATACATACAGGCCATTGTATATTTTGTCATAACTAACATAATTGTGTGGTACAGAGTGTAAACTATAATGTAAGCTATAGTCCATGGTTAAGAGCAATTTTTCAATATGTGGTGATCAATTGTAGCAAATGTACCACACTAATGAAGGATAATTAATGTTTGAAAGTGTGGGAAGGGGAGGGAGTGGGCATATGGGAATCCCTATATTTTTTATGTAAATTTTATAACATATAAATCTTATTTTTTTAAAAAATTAAAAAATTGCAATATGTCAGTCAACAATAAACTCCTCACCTCCCATCATGGAAAGAAATATCCCTTCACAGCTATTCTCTCTCAAAACCACAAGATAAAAAAGTTCCATGAACTAAGCATGACATAAGCTAGATTGTAGGAAAAAGAAATCACTAAAAAATAAAAAAAAAGAAATAAAGAAAGAAAGAAAGGAAATCAAAGACATTAAAAGCAAAACTGTTTTAGAAACAAGGAAAGACATTATATATTTTTTAAAAAGGGGTAATTCACCTGGAAGAAATAACAGTCATAAATATATACACACCTAACAAGTATGCTCCATGAAACTTGAAGCTTGCATTTTCAAAACTGAACAGAGTAATAGGTATGTATGTAACAATAGTTGGAGACATTAATACATCACTCCCAGCAATGGACAGAACATCTGTGCAGAGGATCAATAAATAAAGAGCTTGAATAATATGATAAATGGACTAAACAGACATATACAGAACATTGCACCCCATATCAGCAGGATATATATTCTTTTGAAGTCCTCACGGATCTTTATCCAGGATAGATGATATATTGGGTCAAAAACAGATATCAATAAATTTAAAAAGATCAAAATTATATGAAACACTTTGATCATAATGGATAAAGTTGGAAATCAGCAAGAGGCAAAAAAAAGGGAAAATCTGCAAATATATGGAGATCAAACCACACAATCTTAAATGATCAAAGGATCAAAGAAGAAATTGTGAGAGAAATCAATCAATTTCTTGAGATGAATGCAAATGAGAACACAACATATCAGTGAAGGCAGTGCTGAGAGGGAAATATATAGCTCCCAATGCTTACATTAAAAGAGAAGAAAGATATAAAATCAATGGCCTAAATACACAGATGGAGGAACTAGATTAAGAAAAGCAAAGTATTCCCAAAGCAAGTAGAAGAAATGTTATAACAAAAATCTGACAGAAATAAATGAAATTGAGAACAACAACAACAACAAAAAACAACAAGAGAGAATTAAGAAAACCAAAAGTTGGTTCTTCAAGAAGATTAACAAATTGACAAATGCTTAGCTAGGTTGACAAAGGAAAAAAAAAAAGAGAGAGAAAAGATGCAAATAAAATAAAAGATGAAAACCTGGGCATTACTACTGACCCCAACCACAGAAATAAAAAAGATCAAAAGAGTACACGGTGAACAGCTATCTGCCAAAAAACTAGGTAATGTAGACAAAATGGAAAAATTCCTAGCAACATACAAATACCCTACACTGACTCTAGAAGAAATAGAAGACCTCAACAAACAACCTCAAGTAAAGAGATTGAAGCAGTCATCAGACATCTCCCCAAAATGAAAAGGCCAGCACCAGATAGTTTCACAGGTGACTTCTAACATGCATTCAAAGAAGAGGTAATACCAATCTTACTCAAGCTCTTTCAAAAAATTGAATAAGAAAGAACACTACCAAACTTGTTCTATGAAGCCAATATCACTCTAACAGCAAAGCCAGGTAAAGATCTTATCAAAAAAGAATGTTAAAGACCTATTTCCCTAATGAATAAAAATATAAAAATCCTCAACAAAATACTTGCTAATGGAATCCAGCAACACATTAAAAGAATTATTCATTACGTTCAAGTGAGTTATATACCAGGTATGCAAGTGTGGTTAACACAAGAAAATCAGTCTGTGTAATACACCACATTAATAAATCAAAGAAGAAAAATCACATGATCTTATCAATTGACACAGAAAAGGCACTGGACAAAATAAAGCATCCTTTCTTGATAAAAAATATTAGAAAAGGTAGGAATTGAAGGAAACTATCTCAACATGTTAAAGGCCTTATTTGAAAAACCTATAGCTATCATTTTACCCAAGGGTGTAAGACTGAAAGGTTTCTTGTTGAGATCAGGGACAAGACAAGATTTCCCACTGCTACCACTGTTGTTCAATACAGTGCTAGAGGTTCTAATTAGAGCAATCAGACAAGCAAAAGAAATAAAAGGCATCCAAACTTGAAAGGAAGAAGTAAAACTTTCATTTGTCACAGATGATCTGATCCTGTACCTAGAAAGTCCCCCAAAATCACAACAAAGCTGCTAAAGCTAACACACAAATTCATGAGAGTGTCAGAGTACAAGATTAATATGCAAAAATCTATGGTGTTTATATACATTAGAAATTTACAACCTGAAGAGGAAGTCAGGAAAAAAATTCCATTTACAATAGTGGCTAAAAGAATCAAGTATTTAGAAATAAATTTAACCAAAGATGTAAAGCAATTGTATTCAGAAAACTACTATGCATTGTCAAAAGAAATTTTTAAAAACCTAAATAATTGGAAAACCTTTTATGCCCAAGGTTTGGAAGAATAAATATTAAGATGTCAAATCTACCCAAATTCACATTCAGATATGATTCAATCTTGTTAAAAATTCTGCCAGCACTTTTTAAACATGGGAAAACACAATTATCAAAAATTTTTAAGGGTACTACACCCTGAATAGCCAAAAACATCTTAAAAAGGAAAAGCAAAATTGTGTATTCTCACTGCCATACTTTAAATCATATTACCAAGCTACATTGTTAAAAAACAGCATGATACTCACATAAAGATAGACAATGGACATATGGAACTGATTTGATGTTTCAGAAACAGACCCACATATCTATGGTCAAGTGATTTTTGACAAGCCTGTCAAACTCACTCAGCTGGGTAAGAACAGTCTATTCAATAAAGGGAACTGGGTGAACTAGAATCCATGGCCAAAGAAAGAAAGAAGACCCTTTCTCTCACCCTGTTCAAAAATTAACCAAAAATAGATTAAGGAACTAAATATAAAAGCTACAACCATCAAGCTCCTAGAAGTAAATGTAGGAGAACATCTTCAAGACCTGGTAGTAGGTCGTTCATTATAAACCTTACACTGAAAGCACAAGCAATAGAAGAAAAAATGGATAAGTGGGATTTCTTCAGACTAAAACTTTATTAAAAAACAGAAAACAATAAGTGTTGGAGAGGATGTGGAGAAGTAGGAACACTCCTTCAATGTTGGTGGGACTGTAAAATTGTGCAACCACTGTGGAAGACAGTTTGGCAGTTCCTCATTTTGAATAGAAACAAAATGTAGTATATACATGCAATAGAATACTATCCTGCTGTAAGAAGAAATGAAATTTGTTTACATATGATAAAATGGAGGCATCTGAAGACATCGTGCTAAGTGAAGTAAGCCAGTCACAAAAGGACAAATATTGCACGGTCTCACTAATATGAACTAAATTCAAAGCATAAATGCATGGAGTTATCACCTAGAGTTCAGGTTATTAGGAGAAAAGAGGAGTCCTGAGAAGGTACTGATGCTTAATGTGTGTAGACATTTTAAGTAACTTGATTGTAAATGTGTAGAAATGACTAGGGTTGATGGTAACACATATAGTGAGTAGTAGCTGCTTTATAATTTGGGCTGTAGCTGAAAAGGGTAGTCTAGGGATGTAAATATCAATTGAAAGAAAGCTAGAGAATAATCTAGGCACTGAAAAACACAGTGAACCCAGAAGTGGATTAGAATCATGGTGAATAGTATTAATGCAGAATGTCCTTCTGTAGTACCTCACTGTTGAAGTATGGTTAGAATGTGGAGAAGCATGGGAAAAATACAATTAATCTAAATGTGGACTATATTTTACGCAAAACTAATTTTCTTACATCAGTGTCAACGAAGTACTGTGTGCATAATGGGGGGTATGGAAATAATATGCCAAATGTACATTGTACACATTTGTTAATGGTAATAGTCTGATGGTATTATCTCATAATCCTTAAAAAATATTCCACAACGGTGTGAAATTCTACACGTGCATGATTGCTTTGTAAGTTCACAAATTTTGTAACAAAAATATTTTTAAAAAAAAACTGAAAAAAAGCAATTAATAAAAACTTCAGAATACCTTTGTACTAAAATGACGATGTTCAGGAAATGAGAAGACACTCCATAAAATGGGAAAATATTTGTGAATCACATGCCTGGCAAAAGATTTGTATCAAGACTCATTAATAAAGTAAATCAAAACCAAATCATGAAATTGTGGGAGCATGGCTATCGGGTGAGGCAGATATGGCTCAGCTCTCACTAAAACAGTAGAGAAAGAGCTAAAGGCTGCCTTGGGGACCTGATTTGGGGAATGGCACACCAGGGCACTGCTTCAGAGCACCCAGGAGAGTGAGGGACAGATAGAAGAAGAAGCCAAAACAACTAATCCTGAGTTATTGAACCTCCCAGCTGCTGGGAAGGTCTCCCATCCCCCACCCCTAAAATAAAACTCCTGGTGAATTACATCTAACTGGCAGGAGAGCAGACATCTTCCTCCCTGCCAGCTGCTTTGGATATATGTAGAATGGAAAGGTGTTCTGAATCATTTAGGAGGCTACTAGGAAGATAAAAATGCCAAAAGAAAATCATGAGTTGCTCATCCCTGTGGCTGGAAGAGACACTTATACCCCATCCTCAGGGTAAATAGCATAGGTGGAGCCACTGGCTCCCAGATCCTAAAGAATGTGCAGTCAGATTCCCAGGAAACAAGAAGGGTCTGGGAGGGTAGAGGATAGTTTTTTGTGTGAAATTGGCTAACTGAGCCCCTCTTGAATATCAGAAGGGACCACAATTCAGCAGGAAATGGGAAAGGGGATCTCCTCAAGCAGGCTGTCATTCTCAGCCCCCCAGGACAAACCTGTGTGTCAGGACCTCAGTGTTGTTGCATGTAACTATGAATCTTGTCATCCAAGGAGTGAAGCCAGGGGGTTACCAGTGGCCCCAAGGGAAGGGGGAGGGAGCAATGGAATAGACAAACATGGGGTATTTAGTGGGCAATGGAAGTGTTCTACATGATCTTACAATGATGGACACAGGCCATGTTAAATATCATTATAATTTATAAAAGTGTACAGTCTAAAATGTAAACCATAATGTAAACCATTGAAGATGTTTAGCAGCTATGTTTCACTATGTGTATATCAGTTGTAACAAATGTATCATCTAATATAAAAAGTATTAATACAAGAAGGAGGAAAAGGGGATGATGTTGGGTATACCAGCATCCCCTGCATTCTGTATGTGACTTTACTGTGACCTAAAACTTTGAAAACAAAATGAAAAATAGTAAGACACTGGGGAATAAATGGAAGAATATGCCAGTGTACAAATAGGACACAAGATATTACAGCGATGGAAGGCAAAATGTCAAAAAAAAATTTTTTTTAGTATTTTTCATTATTTTTTAATATCTCAATCTTTTAATTATATTTTATTTTTAGTTTTTTTTTAATTTTTAGGTATTATATTTCTTATATTTAAACTTATCTTATTATTTCATTTTTCTATTAATTGTATTTGGCTATTTTAATGGCTTCATTTTTGAAGAAGCTTTGGATCATGGAAGGTTTACAGCTGGGGCAGGGGCAGATCATTGGTGTGGGTTGTCAGTGATGGGGGATACATGGGAGGAAGTTCACCTGGGCATACATATAAGGTATATAAAAATGTTCACATGTTCATGGGACATTGTCACAGTGGGTGGAGACTCACACTATAACCAAGAGACTATTGAATTCCCATCCTGGAGAGCTCTGCCATATTCTATAATGGAGAGGCAAAAGTCCCCCAAGTGCAGGGCAATGTCCGGCAAAGGAAGATGATTCAAGGATGAGCCCATGATATTAATGACTATGTTTATGAGCCTTTGATCTTAAAATTGAAACTTAGCCTATTGTTGTTGGGTGCCTAAGAGTTTCCTCCTGAGTGCCTCCTTGTTGCTCAAATGTGGTCTCTCTATGCCAAACTCAGGATAAAAATGCATTACCTTCCCCTCAGCATGGGACATGGCCCCTGAGGATGAGCCTTCCTGGTGCCGAGGGATTACTACCAACCAGCAACTAGCAATGCAACTGGAAGAAGACCTTGAATAAAAGGGGTAAAAGGTAAAGACATATCAGATTATATGGCTAAGGGACTTCAAAGTGAGTCGGGAGGTCATCCCAGAGGTAAAGCTTATGCATATCTCAGCAGGATCTCATAGACTGCCAAACTGGATACTACCCCAAATGGTGGGGCTCCTGAGTGCTCTGGAAACACCCAGGTCCAATGATCAGGGCAGATAGCTCCTGAGTTTGGTGCCTTGCCAATGGGCCCTACTTTGAAGTTTGTGCTTCTGAGAGTGACAGAGTTCGATTCCATTTTGTCTTCCCTACACAGGACTCATCTGTCCCTTCTATTTAAACCTGTACTTTGTGCTGGAGTTGTAGGTGTACATCCAAGAGACAAGTTTTTGAGCTGTCCATGTGCCAGCTGGGGCTGGAATGTCAGCGGAGTTGCAACACCTACTCTACAGCTCGTTGGGCTTACCCAGGACAACTAACAAGGAGATGATGATGGTACAACGACCATCCCAAGGAACACAGAGAGTCTGTAACTGCAAGCAACATATTCCTATCCATCTTCCTTATGGATATAAGCCCCTTCTCAATTAGAGGTGGAGTGGACATCACCATCCCAGAATTTTCAGTATTGGGGAAAGAACTATGGACTAGAATGGACTTACTGGTATTCTACTATAGACATATTGTGATTCTAGCAATGGAAGGAATTATGACATTGATGTGGAGCCAGTGGCCACTGGAGGCACTGGAGGAGGAGGGAGTGAGAGGGAAAAGCAGTTATAATATGGGGGATTTTTCGGTACTTGGGAATCATCCTGAATGAAACTGCAATGACAGATATAGGCCATTTTATATCATCACATAACATGCAGAACTGTGTGGGAGAGAAGATAGACTACAATGTGAAACTTGGACCATGTTTAATGGCAAAGCCCCAGGATGTATTTATCAATTGCAATGAATGTGTCACACTAATGAAGTATGTTTATGTGGGAGGGTGAGGGAGGTGTGGGGAATGGGGCATATGGGAATACCTATAAGTTTTGTGTGACATTTATGTAATCAAAATATCTTTTTAAAAAGAAAAAATGTATTTTAAAAAAGTATCAAAGCACTTGAACAGGTATTTACAAAAGGTTCACAACATCATTACTCATGAAGGGATATGAATTAAAGTTATGATGATAAACAAGTACAAATCCATAAGAATGGCAGCTTATATTTTGTTTTGTTTTGTTTTTTAATGACAATCCCAGGCTTTGTGAGGAGGTAAAGAAACTTCATCTCTGATTGCCTGCTGATAGAAGTGTAAATGTTTTTGATTGATTTCTTTGTAGAGGAGGACTCTGTGCTTAAGTAAATTAAATATATGCTGATCATATGACCCAAGTTTTCCACCCTAGATTAATTCCAAGGCCAAAAAAAAAACATTTGCACATATATTCACAAAAAAATCATGTACAAGAATGTTCTTAACAGTATTATTCAAATTAGCAACACAAAAATATAGAAACAACAAAAACCATCAAGATTAAAATGAATAAAAATATATGTGCATGCAATGGAAAGCTAGGCATTAATTAAAAAGTATATCTTATTTATGAATAAAATGTCATGGATGTGTCTTAAAGACGTTGTGTTGAATCAAAGAATTCAGAAACAAAGGAGTGCCTATTGTGTGTCACCAATTATATGAAGTGAAAAAAAGTGAAAATAGCCACTGATGATGGAAGTAAAAATAGTATTTTTTTTCTGTGGACAGTGGCACATATGAAAGAGCAACAGTGAAAACTTTTGAAGTGATGAAAATATTTTATATCTTGATTTGGATATTCAATATTATGCCAGCATATACACAGTAAAATTCATTGAGATTTACAAGTGTATTTTGTAAACTAATACAAATAGTAAATGTATAAAAACTATTGAAAAATTTACCTTTTTAATAACAATATAGTAACCAGGGAGGCTTCAATCCAAAATATTCAAAACTGTTATACAAAAATCTATATAACTTTATTATGTTTTCATCAAAAATATATATATTTTTGACCAAGAAAATATATTCTGGAAATTATTCCACAAAGTGGGAATCAGATTGCCTTTCTCAGAATTTTTTTTTGGATTGTGAAAAATACAGGTAAATTCTGACTATGTTTTTGTTGTTGTCAGGGTGCGGCGCAAAGGAAGAGTCAGACAAGTTGATGAATGTGAAGCAGAGGGCTGCAGCTCACTCAGGCAAAACAGGCCCCAGATCACTGTGACCCTCACTTTTATTTAGCTTACAACAGTTTATAAATTCTCCCCCCACCCATCCCCGCAACATTGCTTTCTCACTATGTTTCTTTTACTACAGCAAGAACACTGCCTTCTTTGGCAGTTTACCAAGGGGCATAAGTATAAACATTGTCTCGAGCCCTACATGCCTTAGTCTATCTAATATCTCAGCTTGATGTGTGAGAATGCTACCTGTTAGTGAGCTCCCAGACAATCTTTCTTGGGAATTCAGAAGGATTTTAGACAATAACATCTGTGTGGTGAGTTCATTTCGCTCTGCCTCTTCCCACTGATATCTGCAGTAAGCAGTGTCCTTGGAGACATTTACTAATGTGTCTCTGCCAGCAAGCATGCTTGTTGAATGCTTAACCCTTTATGCTCTGACTCTCAGCATCTTCTCCCACATGTTTTAGTCATCAGATAAACATTGAAAGATATTGAAAAGCAATTTTTAATACTAGCTGAAAATAAAAGCAGGGATTTAAGACAATAGCAAATTAATTAAAATTTAATAAAACATTAATAATGAAAGGAATTAAGTGAATGAATGATGATATGTAATTACACATAAAGAAATTTGCAATAAGTTTAGAGTTTAAAGAACATTTGACAAGTTTTTGTCCAATTATACAAATCATATTGCTATTGTTCAAAAGTTCTGTTCCAAGGACACTATCTCCAATGAAGCTTTGTTAGCATGTTATTTTTTCCCTTAATTTCGTTACACAGAAGATTCTTTAGTGACTTCATACATGGGTCACCAAGGACTCTTTTTCACATAATTGCATTTCTACCATATAAAATAAATGTCAAGCTATGTTTTTTTAAATTCATTCATTTCCCTGAGAAGTCAGAACATCAATGCACATAAAATGGGAGAGGTATCCTGACATTCCACCATCCTTATATATATATAGTTTTTGCTTATTTTTAACAGATTTTTAATAGCTACAACAAGTCAGTATAATTGGTTGAAGATGGATATTTTGGAAAGCTTTATGCATTCCAGAGTTTTCCTTAATGTGGTTTTGGATTCACAATGAAAAGTGACCAGATGTTCAGGTGAAAATCTTCATTCCAACTATAATTTTCATTTTAGAAGTCACAAGATTTGTTGTGTTTCAACAGAAAATACGATTGACAGTCAAAATTGTAAGTGATATATTTGTCATTTCAATTATATTAACCTACCTGAGAGTTTAGTCATAATCTTTGAAAATCTGAGAAACAAAACTCATTTTTAAGTATCTGTAACAAAATTTAAACTGTGAGTGATAAATTCTGTATTTGCTAAGGATCTGTTTATTTCAGATATTAGAATGTAATTTCTTTGGACTTATAAATGCCATTCTCTGGGAAATTTATATGCACAAGAATAGATTAGCATTTAGGTGAAATAAAATGTGATAGATATACAGAATTTTGTTATCTATATTAGCATCCTCACATTAAAAAAGATCTGTATATGCATATAACTAAATGTGCATAGCTCTCCATCTCCAAAAACAATGACACTGAAGACTCATAACCCCATTAAAGATCATTGTCTCAATTTCAAACATATATTTTGAAAGCAGAACAAACAGAAACCAATTAGTCACATTTCCCTTTGAGTCATCCTTTAAATCTTGTTGTGTTATACCTTGTGATATCTTGGAAAGAAAAAGAAAAATGTTTTTAGAGCATTGAATAAAGTATAAAGTTGGTAGGGGTGAGTAAGTTTACTCAGTGATGCACATGTCACCTGAGAGATTAGAAGGAGGTTTGGTTGAAGGTAAGTAAGCAACTAAAATATTTCTTCTACATGTCAATTTGATCTAATATACTTACGGTTTTGTCCCTAAATTTCCTGAGGGTACTACTTCTGTCAGACCAACCATGTGTGTAGGTCAGTTGTTTCTTACATTTTAGCCTATAACCCTGAGAAGGCCTTAACTGTAGTCAAACTCAGGTGAAAAGAACTGACTCTATCCCCACATCAGTAAAAGAGCACATCATTTAACACAGAAAAATGAGTCTACATACAAATTAACTGGAATGTCCATGGAAAACTTTTCATGATTCCCTGATGTAGGAAAATTTCAAACCCAGAGACATTAATTTTTAAATGAAAATATATGAGACCTTAGTAATGTAACTATCAATGCCTGAAAACAATCCATAGAAGGGCTATTAACACAAACACAGAATCACAGGATCCACACCCTCTGATTTTAGTATATCACATATAGATGCTCTGTGAGTTAAAGTACCATCTACAAAACTAAAATATTTTATTGGAAGATTAGGCAAAGTGAAGGTAGTTTATCATTCATTAGTTGTGAAGCAGCTAATAAATAAAAGCAGAAAAAATGATTCTCTTTATAAAGTAAAGCAAAAAAAATTTCAACGATGGATTCAAAGATCTAAAGAAATTTAAGTGGACAAAGTAGACATCAACATAACATGAATTTGAAGTTCAAATTGAAAGACAAGCAGTTTTGTAGATGCACATGTGATGCATATGTTCATTTAGAAACATTTCCTGCACATTGGCTATTTATTTGAATTGTATTAGCTTTTGGAGCTATTATGGTAAATAACACACACAAATATATTCCAAGACCTTCATAAATTTGTAGTCTTTTGTAAGGGCTGATGTAATAGTAAGTTTTGTTTTTTATTGGAATTCAGTGATGGGGATTAAAAATAAAACCAACAGACTTTTAGGAGGAGATTTTCCAGAGGGCTTGATGTACAAGTTCAAAAATCAGTGGATAAATAGAGATTTCCTGGTTGAGTTAAGGACAGGAAAAGATATTTTGTGAGCAGTGTTTACTGAAATAGCTGGCACATGGAATGTTCTCAATAAATGTAGCCAATTACCTGTATTTAAAGGAACATATCAATGAGAAGAGGATAAGAGAATGAGTAAACCTTTAGTTTTATTTGGGATATGGTGAGTTTGACACATATGGGATATGTTCCAGTAGATATGTTGGGATGAATGTATGAATCTGAGAATCAAATAATATTTTTAAAAATAAAAGTACAAAATTAATAATTAGCAACTGAAAGACAATTTTTTGAACCATAGGAATTGATGTAAATATACAGCCAATGTCAGATAACTGAAGAAAATACTAGCAAACAACAGATAAAATGGTCAAAGATAAAATGTCTCTTGTGTTTTTTAAACTAGCTTATCAGAGTTCTTTCCTGAAAGAATAACTAAGTATAGCATGAAGTAAAATACTCTTGTATCGTGCACCACTGTGGAGTATAAGTGTTAACTTAGGGACAAAGAAATCTAAAAAGGGAGTCAGTTTTAGCAAGAAGGGAGCCTGACAAGTTTGTGTGTGTGTGTGTGTGTGTGTGTGTGTGTGTGTGTGTGCAGGCATGTGTAGAATTTAGAGCTGCTCGTGGGAGAAAACACAGGTGATATGAACAGAAGCAGAAAAAAAAATCTTTCTTCTTAGAGCTAGAACAGAAACTTCATATGACAACAGACTGTGCATGGTGAACCCAAGTTATTTTACATATAATAGCACATTAAGAAGATACAAAATGTCAAGTAAATATAACAAAAAGAAAATTCTTGGGATTCAAATGACATCTTTAATCCCCATGAAATTGTAAACCAATAGCAATCAAAACTGTTTCTTCCCAGTGTATAGATTTAAAGAGTAAAACTTAAAAATTGTAAGAATATTAATTTAAAAATCGGAAAATTATCATTAAGTACCACATGATAATAAAATGTCTCTGAATATTACATGCATATTGGAGAAAAGTTAGGAGTCAGCAATGAGAAATGGGACAGTAACAAGATTCATTCTGCTGGGACTGACAAACCATCCACAACTGCAGATTTTCATATTTGTTTTCCTCTTTCTCACCTATATGTTGAGTATAACCCAGAAGCTGACAATCATCTCCCTTATCATGCTGGATTATCACTTTAAAACAGCCATATACTATTTCCTACAAATTTTCTCCTTCTTAGAGATCTCATTCACCTCTGCATGTATTCCCAGGTTTTTGTATAACTTAGCAACAGGGGACAAGGTCATCACCTAAAATGCTTGTGCCAGCCAAGTATTTTTCACTGACCTCTTTACCATAACAGAATTTTTTCTCCTGACTGTCATGTCCTATGACTGCTATGTGACCATCTGCAAACCTCTGCATTATGTGACTATCATGAACAGCGCAGTCTGCAGAAGAACTGTCTTTTGCTGTTGGTTGTCTGGCTTGTTGATTGTAATCCCCCCACTTAGCATGGGTCTCAATCTGGATTTTTGTGATTCTAAAATCATTGATCATTTTATCTGTGATGCATTTCCTCTCCTGAAGATTGCTTGTTCAAACACTTGGTTCGTGGAACAGACTACTATAATCTGTGCTGTGTTGACCCTCATTATAACACTGATGTGTGTAGTTTTGTCCTACATTTATATCATCAAAACAATATTAAGACTCCCCTCTGCCCAGCAAAAGAAAAAAATCTTTTCCACGTGTTCTTCCCACATGATTGTGGCTTCTATCACCTATGGCAGCTGCATCATCGTCTATATCAAACCTTCAGCAAAAGACTCAGTGGTGATTAATAACGGTGTAATAGTGCTTACGACATCCATCACTCCTATACTAAATCCCTTCTTTACACCCTGAGGAACAAGCAGGTAAAACAAGCGCTCAGTGTCTCAATCAATAGAATTCCAATATTTTCTAAAAAATAAGAGTATTTGAAGTCTTACAAGCATATATGGAAAACTCCCCAAACTCTCCACCCAGGTTAACATTTAAAAGTACTCCAGGTTATACTGGTCCAGTCTCTCTCTCACAAAACCCCTTTTAAAACTCATCCAAACATAATAGGTATGTAAACATATCCTGGCTTTACCTCCAAATTAGGGATAACAAAAACTAAAATAAAAGTAAAGTATACCTCCAAATTATACCACAAGTGAATAAAATATATGCTAAAATATTTTATATTTTCCAGCTAAAGAATAAATAATGTTCACCATTATTTCCTCCAATTCACACCTTACAAATAATTTATTCAGAGATCACTCAAATATGTATTGAATACTTTCTTTAGGTCAAGCTCTCCTTCAGGTGCAAGAAATAAATGAGAACATGAAACCAGTAAAGAAATGTTCCTTTGTACATAAGGAGGGAAAAAAAAGAAACAATTTTATGTTAAAAAGTAAAAAAATTTCAACTTGCACTTGAATACATCTTTTTGTCATGGAAGTATTATTTTCCACAGAATTCTGGAAAAACATTTAAGATTCTAAAATTGTAATGTTTATGGGATATGTATAGAGTGCTGAATTAATAAAAACTACAATTTAAAAGGTTCTTATCTTTTTTAGAAATTCCTGAAGATAAAAGGAAACTGGTGAAAATGAATTATGAGTATTTTGAGGAAATTAAGTATTTTGGTATAGCAAAACACCTGCCAAATATAGGCACATATTTTGAAATACCAACACTGTGTGTTGTTTAAATAGCAAACAAAAGCCAAATAATGAAGTGAAAATAATCAAGGAAATAAAAGTAGCTTGATATACAGGATTTTGAAATCTTAAGAAAATAAAGGATTATGAAAATCTATATATAAATGTATAACACAATTTTATTAAAATAGTTAAATATTGGTAGAGCACAAACTGTTTATTACAGAAATTTCTCCAAAATAGCCGCTCATTCATTCCATCTAAAACAATCCCCCTATCCTGATACAGTTCAGGAATTTGTCTGTTTTAATGCCTAATCTTTCCAGTTGTTGTTTCAGTGTCAAAAAAATATTTTTCTCTTTATTTGTTTGGCTTTTTCATTTTTTAATCCTTCAGTTCTCACTTCACAAGTCAGTCCTACTGTCAATTCTAACATGCCCATCCCTTTTGTTCCCAAAACATGAAACATTTGTCAAGTCATAGGAGCCTGTGTTTCCTAAATCATATTTTCTTTTTATCTATCTATATGCTTTATTGATGGTCACTTCTGAAAGCATAGATTTTGTCAAAGTTGTTCTCTTGCAGATCCATAGTGCTTGCCCTTTCCAATATGTTTAAAGAATGCTTTTCTCAAGTACAAAAACAGCATCAAATATAGTTGAATATTTCTTTATAACATTTTAAGTGATTTTTAAAAACAATAAAGAGAGAATTAAATGTCTCAAACAATTCAACTAAATGATGAGATTTTATTAAATCATAAATTACTTTCTTGATTTTAATCCTTGTATGGTGGGCAAAATGAAATTTTTAAATAGATTCCTATGCATCTATCACTTTACATGCCATTGAAAATCACGCAAACCACTGAAAAGATTTTCTTTTCCTTATCTTCATTTCATAAATGAAAAGTATAACTATTGGTATTACACATAATATATATTAATACCTTCATTAATAAACTCCCAAATTATTAAGAGCTTAAAATATTCAGTTCTTCTTTGTCTCTTAAAAGTCTCAATTATTTTTGGGGATTTTTCTATTTGAAAATTCAATGGCTCACATCTCCTTTAATCACCTTGCTACTTCTAACCTTGTTGTAGGTATCTACCACATGGTTCAAGATGTCTCACCACTCTGAACATATTCCAATCAGAAAGAAGGAGGCAAACATAATAGTTGTATGCCTTTCTTTGGAAGGTTTTGTCAAAGATTTGCAGATGAGTTCCCCTCCCATTTTATTGACCAGTATATAGTCAGTGTTTTGGCTGACTAGTATTTAAAAAATACCTATACATTCCAAGTTAAAAAAAAACAAAAGATTTCAAGAGAATCTTTAAAATGCACTATTTAACATATACGTATATATTCTAAGTTAAAAAATAATAACTTTTTGGTTTATGAGAGATAAATGGAGAACAGACATTTGGGACAGCTAGAAGTCCTGCCAAACTATCTTTCTTACAGTTGAATATAAAGCAAAGCTCTTTTTTTTTCTTTTTTTAAACACTGAATTGACTTTCTGGTCTTTGCCTTCTATTCATTCAATCTCATAAAAATGAACTATGGCAAGTGGGATTTACACCAGATATGCCAGGCTGATTCGACACTTGAAAATCAATTAATGTAATACATCATAACATCATACTGAAGAAAAATCACATCATATCCATTGGTGCAGAATAAAAGCATTTGGCAAAATGCAATATCCATTCTTGATTAAAGAAAAAAACTTCAGCAATCCAGGAACAGAGACTGACTTTCTCAAATTAAAAACATATGCAGAGGTACCGGGAAATGGCATCAATGTAAGTAGGCATTGCCCAGTTCTTTCACAAAAAAAAAAATGGCTGAGAAGGGGCAAAATCACACCCGCATGAGCAGTTTTGGCAATACACAGAGCAGGAGGCTTCCGGGGATAGATATGGAGAGAGCTGGACAAAGAGATAAAGACTGCAAAGGAAAACACTGATTTGCTTGCCTTGTGGCTGGAAACAGCGGGGCAGCTAAGCCACACTCAAGGGAAATAACCTCTGGGGACCCCTGGCTCTCACCTGCTAGCTGAATGGGAGGGGGCATTCCCTGGTATGGAGAGGGGTCTGGCAATGGTTGGAGAGTGGTTTGCCTTCCATGGGTTTGGATACCAGAGGCCCCTTGAATCATGGGGAGGATACCAGCCAGTATGGAGGTGGCCTCAGGGAAAGGGCTGAGGGGAATTTGCTCAGGCAGGCTGTCACACCCAACTGCCCAGGGAGGGAGGAACCTGGTCAGGGAAGGGCGTGGATAGGCAACTAACTAGCTCAGTCCCTGAAAACTATTCAACGCCCAAATCACCTAAGGGTATCAGGGCCAGGAAGAGCCCAATAAGCTTTCAAAAGCATATTTAGCCTATAAAGCTGCTGTAGTGCAGTGAGGGAATTCCTGCCTTGCATGTAGGTCACTGGTTCCAGTCCCAATACCTCTTAAGAGAATGTATCCAGGTAGAGTTAAGGCATGCAGCTAGGACCTTATGATAGGGAACTTATAGACTGAGATTGTATTGTGTGGTTTTTTTGGAGGTTTTTTGGATTTTTTTCTTTATTTTTTCTCTAATTTATTTGCAAAAACTAAATGCATCACCTGCAGAGGGCAGGCTGCGGAATGATTAATTGATGAGCACCAGCAACCTGAGTCAAACTCCAGGGGCCCAAGAGGGAAAGCTGTTTTTCTTGGGATGCTTTTTGTTCCTGTTTTGTTTCTTATTTGTTGTTTTCCCTTTCTTAGCGTGTTTTTTTTTTTAAATCTTTTACTCATTTTTTTCAAGCTACTTTACTACTATAGTTTCCTTCATTTTTTTCTTCTTCTGATTTTTGTTGCTTTTCTTCCATTCCACCACTGTTTATTTGATCATCATTTTTCTCTTTTTCACTCTCTTGCCTTATTTTTTCCTTTCTATATTTTTTTCATCTGTCCACCTTTTAATTCATTCTATTATTTTACTCTCTTTCATATCTTGTTTTATTTTTTCTATTCCACTTCTTTCCATTTTTATTCCTTTGTATTTTTTAAATGAATTTTTACTCATATTATTTAGTTTCCTAGCACTTGAACAGGTCCTCTTATACCTTTTTTGTATTATTATCAATATCATTCTCTTTCGCATCTTATATCTTTTCTTATCTATGGTCCTAACATTTTTTTCCAATGGAACACAGACAACAATGAGGAAATATAAGAGGAATGAAGTGTCAAAGTGAAACCTTACCACACACACAAAAACAACAAAATATAACCCTAGAAAAGAAAGAGAAGTTAACCAACCAAATAAACTCATCAAGACAAACAGATGCCTAGACACCAAAAAAAAAAAGAAAAGAAAAGAAAAGCATTACATGCCAAACTAAGAAACAGGAATACAATGCCCAGTTTAATGAACAAACTAGAAACAGGAGGAGACACAGAATATGGAAAGAGTAATCAGAGATATCCAAACAAATATCATGAGCTAACTGAATGAAGTGAAGGAAGAGATTAAGGATATTATGAGGACATTGGAAGAACATACTAAAGAATTTGTAAACTTACCTATAAAGATAATAGATATGATAGTGATGAATGGAACAATGCAAGACATCAAAAATACACTGGAAACACATAACAGCAGATTTGAATATGCAGGGGAAAGAAAAAGCAATGTGGAATACAGTACATTGGAAATCAGACAGATAATAGAAAAGAAAGATAAAAAGATAGGAAAAAAAAATCCAGTATGTATTAGGGACCTGAATAACAATGTGAAATGCACAAACATACACATTATACGCATCCCGGAGGGAGAAGAGAATAAAGTGAAGGCAGAAGGAGTGTTTAAGGATATAATGGTGGAAAATTTCACAATGCTATTGAGGTAAATGTATGTACATGTCCAGAAAGTGCAGCAAACCCCAAACAGTATAAATCCTAACAGTATTGCCCCAAGATATATACTTGTCAAATCGTCCAATGCTCAAGACAAAGAGAGAATACTGAAAGTGGCAAGAGAAAAAATATCTATCAAATACAAGGGAAGCTCGATAAGATTAAGTGCTGATTTCTCATCTGAAACCATGGAGGCAAGAAGGCAGTGGTATGACATAGTAAAGGTGCTAAAAGAAAAACTTCCAGCCAAGATTTCTCTATACAGCAAAGCAAGCATTCAAAAATGAGGGAGAGTTCAAAATATTCACAAATAAAAAGAAATTAAGAGAGTTTGTCAATAAGAAACCTGCCCCTTAAGAAATACCTAAGGGTGCTCTGCAGGTTGAAAGGGAAAAAACAAGAGAGAGAAAGGTAGAGGGGAGTGGAAGAATAACTAAGAAGATAAAAAGAAAAATAAAAACAAGATGTGGCTTACATAAACTTAAAGAAAATATGGCTAATGTAAGTAAGTCTTTGACAGAAATAACATTGCATGTTAATGGATTAAATGTTCAAATCATGTGTCATAGTTTGCCAAAATAGATAAGGAATATGACCAATCTATATGATGCCTACAAGAACCTCAACTTAGAGCCAGGGATGCAAGGAGGCTTAAAGTGAATGTTTGAAAAACAATTTTACATGCAAACAATCATCAGAAAAGGGTGGAAGCATGTATATTAATATCGAACAAAATAGACTTTAAATGCAAAACTATTATAAGAGACAAAGAAGGACACTACATATTAATAAAAGGGGTATTCTATCAAGAAGAAAGAACAATAAAAAATACTTTTGTACTTAACCAGGGCACCTCAAAATACATGAGGCAAACACGAGAAAAACTAAGTGGAGAAATAAATGCCTTTACAGTGATAGTGCAGGACTTTAATACACAATTCTCACCATTAGAGAGAACATCTTAATGGAGGATCAATACAGAAACAGAGACCTTAAATAATACATTACAGGATCTGGACCTAATAGATATACACAGAACTACACCCAAATACACTGGATATACATTCTTCTTGAGTGCACATGGAGCATTCTCCAGGATAGACCACACTCTAGGCCACAGAACAACTATCAATAAATTCAGAAAGATTGAAATTATACAAAGTAATTTCTCAGATCCCAATGGAATGAAGTTGTAAATCAGTAAGGAGCAGAGAATTAGATTAAGTACAAAGATATGGAAGTTAAACAACATGCTCTTAGACAAACAGTGGATCAAGGAGGAAATTTTAAAAGAAATCTGTAACTATCTTGAAACAAATGAAAATGACAACACAACATGTCAAAATCTGTGCAATTCAGCAAAAGAAGTATGTGAGGGAAAGCCATATTAATAAATGCCTACATTAAAAATAAGAAAGAGTCAAAATCAAAGACTTAACTGCACACCTGGAGAAATTATAAAAAGAACAACAAAATGACCCCAAAGGAAGAAGAAAGAAGTAATTAACAAAGATTACAGGAGAGTGAAATGAAATTGAAAATAAGAAAGCACTAGAAAATTAAAAAAAAAAAACATAAACTGATATTTGAGAAGATTAATAAAATTGACAAGCCCTTACCTAGGCTAACAAAGAAAAAATAAGAGATGATGCAAAAACATAAAATAAGGAATGAAGAATGGGATATCACCACTGACCCCACAGAATTAAGGAATATCGTAAGACAATACTTTTGAAAAATTGTATGCCAGCAAGACTAATGATTTAGAGGAAATGGACAAGTCCTCAAAACACAAAAGCAGCTTAGAGTGATGAAAGAAGAAATCGATGAACTCAACAGACATATCACAAGTAATTAGATTGAATTATTCATCAAAAACCTCACAACATAGAAGACCTCAGGACCAGATGGCTTCACAGGTGAATTCTACCAAACATTCCAGAAAGAACTTAGCACCAATGCTGCTTAAACTCTTCCAAAAAATAGAAGAGGAGGGAACATTGCCAAACTCATTCTATGATGCCAACATCATCCTAATACAAAAGCCAAATAAATATGCCACAAGAAAGGAAAACTATAGACCAATTCTTTAATGAACCCAGACACTAAACTCCTCAGCAAAATACTTGGTAATCATATTCAACAACACATCAAATGATTTATACAATGTAATCAAGGGGATTCCATCCCTGTTATGCAAGGATGGTTCAACATGAGAAAATCA
>JAQZBX010043712.1:0-21590 GCA_029593785.1 Cabassous unicinctus | reverse complement strand
ATCTTTGGGGCTTATCAAGTTCAGTGGTTCTTAAACGTTTGCACACCTAAGAATCTCCTCAAAGCTTCTTTTTTAACTTTATTTTTAAAGAAGTTCTAGATTACAGAAAAGTTACATTGAAAATATAGGGGATTCTCATATACCTCACCCCTCCCCCTCTCACATTTTCCCCTATTAACATCTCACATGAGTGTGGTACATTTGTTATAACTGATGAAAAAATACTGAATCAATAACCATGGTCAATATTTCACATTATGATTTCCACTTTGCACAATACAATTTTTTAGGATTTGAGAAAATGTATAGTGGCCTGTATCTGTCATTGCAAAATCATGCAGAACGATTCCAATGCTCTAAAAATGCACTGTGTTCCACCTATTCTTCCCTTCTCCTCCCTTCAGAACCTCTGGTGACCACAATGTTACAAGTTCTTCCATTACTACAATAATAAAAAGTCTACTTTGCTCCATAGTTGCATCCCCCCTTATGTTTGTTCATTCCTCAATCTTGAGGATATTGGGGTAGTGATGCCCACTCTGCTTCCAAATGAAAGAGGGCTTAGCTCTTATGAGACAGATGGAAGGAACTGTTTTTCTTGCAGTTGAGATACTCTTTGCTTTTTGAGATGGCGGTTGTCCATCATCATCATTTTGTTAGGTGTCCTTGGTGAGTCCGATGAGCTGGAGAGTAGGTGTTGGCTGCAACTCTGCCCAGATTCAGGACTCAACCAGCATATATGAACAGATCAAAGATTTAAGTCTCTGGGACATATATTTAATGGGTATGGTGCCCATTGTAAGTTCAAATAAAAAGAATAGAAGAATCGCGTGTAGGGAAATTATAAATGAACCTAACTCTGTTACAGTGGGGAAATAGGTTATCATATATTTCAAGGTAAGGCCCACCGATGGGGTGCTGATTTCATGGGGTTGTCTGCCCTGCCTATAGTGTCCAGATGTCTCTAGAGCGCTCAGCAGCACTCCTGCTTGAGGCTTCCTCAAAGCTTCCTGGACCCTATCCCCAGAGAGTCTGACTCAATAAGTGTGGGGTGAGGCCCATGAATTTGCATTTGTTAACAGACTCCCAGGTGAGACTGAGGCTGCTCTTTGTGTAGCCCTCAGCTAGTTGTATGTTACTCTCAGTGCTCATTTTCTTTTTCATTATTCCCAATTTTTTATTAAAAGCATGTGGAAACATTTCAGCATTTCTTCATTTTTGCTCTGGCATGAAAGAGAAGGGTCCTCTGTCCTCACTTAGGTAATCAATGAGAAGGTGAATCTCCGGATAAAAGGGGAGGTTATGAGGTCACGACACTCTCTCTTCCACCTGACATTCTTTTCCATTATCAATGAAGGATCTAGGGTTTGATTTTATTAAAAGATATGATGATTTTACCTTTGGGTCAACAATAAGACATGTATGTCAATAAAAAAGACAGCATTTTAAATCAAACATATCAGATTATACACCTCAAAGGAGTTCTGCTCCTTCAAAATATTCACCTTTGGGAAGACAACTACATATTTGAATGAGGCTGCCAATGCACCAGAATCTTTTATTATTTTCTTTTTAGAGTTGCTTTTAGAGGCTAGCCTGCACACTTTGGAATATCTTCATGCTATCTTCAGTGGCAACTATTAATGTTTTATTAAAATGTATTTTTTCATATAAAAATTTTAAACATACACAAATCCAGAGAGACCAGTATAATAAATTTCCATATGTTCAACACCCAGATTTAAGACTTATCAAGATTTTTCCACATTTGCTTTATCTATTCCTTTTTTCTTTCTTTTCTGAAGTATTATAAAGCAAATCTCAGACATTGTCATTTTATACCTCAATACTTCAGTGTGCATCTGTAAAAATATGGACTTTTTAATATAATAACTATTCTATTATTTAATAAAATTATTACTAATTCCTTAATACCATCCAATACCATTGTCTCAAAGATGCCTTTTTTCTTTTTTTTTAAATCCAAGTCAGAACCCAAGCAAGACCTAAAAAACTATTGAATTCCATAAGGATATTCCCTAAGATTCTTTTTATATGTAGTGACTCTATCCCCATTTTTCTTTTTCATACCATTTTGATCTGTTATGGAAACTTGGTCAGTGGTACTGTAGAAGGTCCTGCATTTTAGATTTGTTTGTTGTCTTCCTTGTGGTGTTATTTAACTTGTTTTTCTATCTCTTGTAAATGAACCTTAGCTTTAGATATTTGGTTTTGCCTCATCATTTTTGGCAGAATATTTCATAGGTGATGGATCCTATGTGCTACTTATTACATCATATCAGGAGGTAATATCAGGGTAAAGTTAAGTTGCTGTCAGTCTGACTCTTCCATTGTAAAGTTCCCACCAAATTTTTATCTGTTTTTCCCTATTGATATTTGTTGCCTGGATCAATTGTTTTACTTGGGACTTACAAAGCAGTGATTTCTTTCTACATGGGTTAGCTAGATTTCTTCCATGTGGTTTAGCCAGAATATTTTGTTTAAATTAAAACATTTTTGCTCATCAGCTAGAACTATTTAGTTATCCCGAAATACAGTTCTTATAAGAAAGGCAGTATGATTATTTTTTTCCTTTTGTTAATTGCCAACTTCCAGAATACTTTACTGTTACTTTCAAGGGTGTTTCCAATGAGTTTTTTTGGTCTTTTCTTTGTCTTTTAAATCAGTGTTATGAATTCATTAGTTTAAAAATATTCCCTATGTTTCAGTCAATTGCAATCTTTATTCTTTTTGATAGGAGCTCTTTCTGTTCAGCTCCAGTGTCCTCATTTTTATTTTATTTATTATTTTTTTATTAAAAAAGTTGTAGATTTACAGAAAAATCATGCATAAAATACAGAGTTCTTATATACCACCCTATTATTAACACCCTGCATTAATGTGATGCATTTGTTACAATTTGTGAAAGAACATTTTTATAATTGTACCATTAACACCATTTGCATCCTGTATTTGGTGGTGGATTAATTTTGAGATGCCTGAGATAATCAAATAGGGCTGTGCAGAAGGGAAGTGGATAAGGAGTGATGGATTAATTTTTTGGGTCATGGGACTCTGGGAATTTGGTGAGGACTGCAGACCCTTTCTCCAGAATAACATACATTCCTACCTTGATTCCTTCAAGGACTGCTGAGTTTCCCTGACACAGGGCACCTGTGCTGGGCCTGGGGGAATGATAGTCAAAATGGCAGACTCCGTGTGGGCCTGCGGGTGGTGGCATTAGAACTTGGGGAGGTGGATGTCACAAGTAGTTACCCTGTCGGTCATCACAGATTGGAAGGGTGATAACAGGGATTCCTGATCCCGACCAGGCTGGGTGGAAAGGAGGGAGAATTTAGAGGCAAAGGGAGCAGCGTGGGTAACTGTGCTGGGGCCACATGGGGCTTCGTAACACAGATAGGAGTTTGAGTTTGAAGTTCTCCATAGGGCCTGCACGGGGCAAAGGTTGGAGCTCCTGGTTTGAATGTCCCAGATGCTTTCCTTCAACGCCCTGTTGCTTCCTGAGCTGATCTCACATTGGGCCTAAATTACTCCCCCAGCCTGTTAAACCATGTTTCTCTTTTCTTTTTTCTTCCCTTTGTGAAGAAAACAAAACAAAACACTCCACAAACTGTTTATCATACAGTACTATGATTTTTGATTTTTTGTTTTTTTTAAATTTTGTATTCTAGTAATCTATATACAACATAAAATTTCTTCTTTTTAACACATTCAAATATGTAATTCAGTGCTGTTAATTACATTCACAATGTTGTGCTACCATCCCAAACATCCATTACCAAAACTTTTCCATCACCCCAAACAAACTATTCATAATTTAACCATTAACTGCTCATTCCCTACCACTATTCTGACCCCTAGTAACCTATATTCTAGATTCTGACCCTGTGAATTTGGTTATTCTAATTATTTCATAGTGAGATCATGCAATATTTGCCTTTTTGTGTCTGGCTTATTTCACTCAACATGATGTCTTCAGGATTCATCCATATTGTTGCAAGTGTCAGGACTTCATTTCTTTGCATGACTGAATAATATTCCATTGTACGTATAGACCACATTTTGTTTATCCATTCAGTGGTTGATGGGCATTTGGGTTGCTCCATTTGGCAATTGTAAATAATGCCTCTATGATGGGGTTCATTGGGCTTCTTAAACATTTATATTCCTGTCTTTTGTTCAGTTTGGGAAGTTTTCTGCTGTTATTTCTTTGAATATTCTGTCTCTTTGTCTCTTTCTGGGACTCCCATAATTCATTTAATGGTATGCTTGATGGTGTACTGAAGGTCTCTTAGGCTCTGCTTGTTCTTTTTTATTCTTATTCTTTCTGCTCCTTAGCCTGAATCATTTCAGTTGTCTTGTCTTCAAATATATAATTCAGTGCTGTTAATTACTCTTTCTTCTTTTACTACCTCTAATCTGCTGTTGAAACCATTTAGGGAATTTTTCATATCATTTCTTATGTTCTTCAATCCAATATTTCTCTGGAAAGATTTCCGTATTGTTCCTTCATTGTTTTCCCTATACCCATTAGTTCTTTCTCTATGTTTTCCTTTATCTCCTTGAACATATTGAGGATCATTTTTTAAAAATCTCTGGTAAGTACAAAGTCTGGTCTTCTTCATTGATGGTTTCCATATTTTTATCTTGTTCCTTTAAATGGGCCAATATTTTCTGTTTCTTTGTCTTATATATTTTTTTGTACACTGTATATTTTAAATATTAATTCTGGCATTTAGTCCCTGAGTTGTCTGTTCCTTAAGTTTGTGTCAGCTAGTGGCATGAGAGATTTTCTCAAATACTAAGAGCTAACCAAAACAAACACACTAAGGCAAAAAGTACCTTTTACTGTCTTTACAAACTGGTTCCATTCTGGCTGGTGGTCTCCTTTGGAGCTAAGCCCTCCTATCAAGAAGATATGCCTGAGGCAAATGGGACGTGCAGACTTAAAATGTACAGAATTTCTATTGGGGGCAATGGAAAAATTTTGGTAATGGATGGTGGTAATGTTATCACAACATTGTGAATGTATTTAACAGCACTGAGTATTCGAATGTGGCTAAAAGGGGAAATTTTAGTCTGTATATATGGTACTAGAATAAAAAATTAAAAAAAACCCATGAACTACACAACACTGTGAACTCTAAGTTTATCCATGGACCATAGTTATTAGCACAATGACAAAAATTCGCTTTCATCACTTGTAACAAATGTTCCACATGAATGCAAGGAGTTTATAATAGGTTGGTATATGAGAATTCTGTATTTTATTCATGATTGTTCTGTAACCCACAACTTCTCCAATAAAAAAATAATAGAAAGTGCATTACCCTCTCTGTCTTATCTGAGCTCGCATGGAGCCAGAGCTGAGGACCCTGGGCTTGTGCTTACTAGAGGCCTTAGCAATTGCTTATTTACAGTTATTTATTATTATTATTATTGTTATTTTTAGGAGGTACCGGTGATTGAACACAGTTCCTCATACATGGGAAGCAGGTGCTCAACCACTGAGCTATATCCGCTCCCCTGCCTATTAACAGTTTACAGGAGTTTGAGTGAATGTCCCCTCTACTCCCTTTGAAATAGACCTCTTTCCCCTCCTCGGTGCTGTCTTGTGTGACTTAATGAAGGTAATCTTTTGCCCCAGGCTATTTCAACCTAATTGTTTCTTACCCTGTCCTAGCTGTCTGCAAGCTGCTTCTATGCCCTTAGGACAAACTCTGGGAGGGGCAGCCCAAGACATGTTTCTTCCTGGTCCCAGTATTTACCCCATGCATCGGCATTGACATACTTACACCCCATATGCACACAGGAGCCACTGTCCTCCCTCTGGGACAGGGCCAGGGACCCACAATGGGGGCACAAACTGGCTCCACCTGCATTGTGGAGGGGTTGGTGGCAAGGGTGCTGGGAACTTCTTCTATAGCTTCGGAATCTGAACTTTCTTGATTCAGCACTTGCCTGCTTAAGGCAACCCTTTAACTGTGTTCTGTAGTTTTGAAGTGGGTTACTGTCTCTAAGATTCTTCTGTTGACTTTGCCCAAGAAGGTTTGGAACAATGGCCCCCAGTGATCTGAAGTAGCTGAACAAACATAGAGATCTGCCATCAGACCATACAGCATCAGAGTGTGGACTTCTCTTGACACAAAAGGTCTCAGATTTCTGCCCCCTATCATCTATCTGCCTTGCAGAGGGTGATACCAGATCAGAAAAGGGAGGCCATCATTGTTTATGTGGGCAGATTTGATAATTTAATAAATCATGAACTATTTATTTATTTATCCCTCACCCCCGCCCCGTTGTTTGCAGTTGCTGTCTACTCTGTGTGCCCATTTGCTGTGTGCTCTCTGTGTCTGCTCATCTTTTAGGAAGCACTGGGAACCGAACCCGGGACCTCCCATGTGGAAGAGAAGCTTTCAATCACCTGAGCCACCACAGCTTCCTGGTTTGTTGTATCTCTCATGGTCTTTCCTCTTTGTGTCTCTTTTGTTGCATCATCTTGTTGCGTGAGCTCGCCATGCCAGCTCGACTTCTCCAGGAGGCACCGGTAACCGAACCAGGGACCTCTCATGTGGTAAGCAGAAGCTCAATCGCTTGAACCACATCTGTGTCCCCATCATGAACTCTTAAAATGACAAAAAACCAGTTTTACATCTCTGTGGAGACATTTCTAAGAAACAGAAGCCCCATTTCAACTGTTGCTTTTGTTAAAAATCAGAGCACAGAACTATAACTGCTCAGCCAAAGTCTTGGTCTGACATAGAATACCAGTAGGTCAGATCCTTATGTCTGAGTCCATTGAAGGCTTTACATACCACGTTCTCCATTAATACATTTTTAAAAAAGATTTATTTATTTACTTTTATCCATTTTTACCCCCCTCCCCTCCCCTCCCCTCCCCCCCGTTTTTGTGTCCATTCGCTGGGCAATTCTCTGTGTCTGTTTTTTGCCCTGTCTTCTCATCCTTCTCCTTCTGTCTTCTCTGGGATTCAATCTTGGGAACCTCCAATGTGGGAGAGAGGCATCTTACCAACTGCACCAACTAGTTCCTGTTTTTTTGGCATGTCTCATCTTGGCTCTCCCTTGTGTCACTCTCCTGTTAGGTCATCATCTTGCTGTGTGGCTTGGTGGGGCCTGCCAGGGTACCCGCTCGCAGGCCTGTTGGCGCACTCGCACACGGGACCTGATAGCCTCACCCATGCACGGGGCCTGATGGTACACCGCGTGGAGGGCCTCGGGGGCTCACCTGCTCGTGCAGCCTGGCGGTGCACCCACATACCTTCTATATTTTTATTTTTACCAGGAGGTCCCGGGAATGAAACCCAGGTCCCTCCATATGGGGAATGGACACCCAACCATTTGAGCCACATCCACCTCCCTCCATTAATACATTTGATCTCTCTTCTTGAATACTGCTTGCAAGCTGATGATATCTGTACCTGTAGCAATTTATGGCTGATTTTCAAAAAAGCCCAGGGAATCACAAATTATAGAGGAAAATGCCTTGCACAAAAGTTTGACAACATGGTCCCATGTCGTCTTTGCCTTAACCACATCAGAAATTAAGGAAAACAATGATAAATTAAGCAACAAATATTAAAATTCTCGTGCTCTCAGTATGTATGGAGGTAGGGGCTGTATAGTCATTTGCTTAGTGCTTCCATGGCTCTGCTACACCTGCTTTTAGTTATTTCCTATTGCTTTCTAGAATCCTAATACTATGCATCAGAAATAATGGGGTTACATGTTTTTTTAAAATTATGTTTATCCTAATTAAATCTAATAATTCAATCTTCGCAAATAATTCAGGCAGCAGTCCTGTCAGTCAACAGAGCTTCTAAGAGGAGAGCTAATTGGTGCAGCAGCCTTTGCCATCTGGGGGAAATGGAACATTTACATATCCTCTAGTCATGTTTGTAGTATCTGCCTAGATTTGTGGCTTCCAATCTCTTTAAAGATTTGCACTCTTGCATGGCAGTAGTTGCTTTTGTAGCTATTGATTAAGAAAATACATAATGAAAGAAACGTACTATGAAATGTTGGTTGATTAATGTAGAAAGATTAATTAAGTTAGAAAAACACCTTCTTCCTCAGGCAACATCAATAGCATCAATAGATGTTAAAGCTGTTGGGCAAAGTGTATTGGGGAATAAGAAATCCACAGGGTCTTAAAATATTGCCCCATAGATTACTTACTATTTACAAAGGGAAAAATGAACCTTGCAATGGTGACTACCCACAATCATCTTAACCATGTGATCAGACTTAGCATCCCTAACAGTGGGCCGGCTGGCATTATTTGCCTCCTGATTCAATGCAATATGGAATACACAATATCGCCTCTGTAATATTCTTGCAAAAAATGTTTTCATTGAATTTAATAATGGATCATTAATCAGATGAATCCATTATGTGGGATACTCTACCAGGCCATTGGCCTGGCCTCTTTAAAAAAAAACAAACATCAATGCCATGGAAAAAATAAAGGTAGGGGAATTATTCTATATTAAAAGAGACTAAAGAAAAAGCAAGCAAATGGATTCCTTGAATGTTGTTTGAACATGGGGTCAGAAACCACATCCCCCTAAGTTTTAAGGATATTTTTAGAACAATTGGTGGAAGTCAAATATGGACATTCTCTCTGTATGTTATTATTCAATTAATGTTAATTTTCCCCTGTATGAGAGCTGTAGTGTGGTTATGTTACAGAAACGTCTTTAATCTTAAGCTTTGATAACTGCTAAAGTAGTGAGGAGAGAAATGATGTCTGCAATTTAGTTACTAATGGATCAGCACATGAAAGAGAGAGGGTGTGATCAAGTGCATCCCAAGTGAAAGCATGAGGGAGTGAGAGATGGAGACACAGAGGAAGAATGAGGATATATTGCTAATATGTTAAGATCAGATGATCATATGCTATATGTTCTGCAGCTCTGAAAATTTGCAAAATAAAAAGTTGGGGGAAAAGTGGTTTTTGAATCTAAACCTATGTAAAAATCCCCTAGACCTGTGAGGAAAAAAGTCTGTTGTATAATGTTTTAAAATGAATTTATCCATTGCCACAACGTCACTCAGGACAATCCCCAAGTCCTGAAAAAGCCCTTGTATTACAACTGCCCTTCCCCTCCCTGCCCCATTGTGGCGACGGATATAGGCCATTTTACATCAGCGTATACCATGCAGAACTGTGTGGGAAAGAGTGTGGTCTACGATGTGAACTGTGGTCTATGCTTAGTGGCAAAGCCCCAGGATGTGTATATCCATTGCAGGTGATGTGCCACACTAATGAAAGTTGTTTATGTGAGATGTTATGGGAGGAGTGGGAGGTGGAGATCATGGGAATCCCTGTAATTTTTGTATAACATTTATGTAATCTAAGCATCTTTTAAAATATATGTGAAAAAAAAACATTTATGTAAGCAAATGCACATATATGCATATATATCTATATATCATTTTACAAATATTGGTTTGTATTGTGAAAAATTTGATTTTTACCCACAATAAAAAAAAATGAATTTAAATTTTATTAAATTTAAAGCAACTTTGTATCTTTGAATAGTCATAGAACATTTACGTGGAAGACACATTCTTCCAGTCTTTAAGCATTGCTTACTGATATGTGGATTCACAGACCTCTTGAAATAATTGTAAACCCACCCAGTCCACCTCCTTTGGGTAGCTGCCTCCTAGGGGAGGGAGCCTCTGATTTTTAGAGGATGGCTTCCTTGTAATCAAAGTCAGTCTGATAGACCTTTGTGCCTGGTGTAAAACGACTCTTCCTGACTCTTCATTTCAAAAATAAAAATTGCATGCTGTGCAGCTGCTTTGGAAGATATTGCTCATTCTTGGGCTTTAATGATGATTATGTCTGCATTCCCTCAATGGCTGCCCAATTCTGACTTCTAGTCTACGAACATTTCCAGTTCTATGGAGAAAAACACCACATTCCTCTCTTTAGTGCTGTCTATAATCCAAATTGATTTAGTTTATTTATCCTTCCTTGGCTATCTTGTTTTTTGTTCTCAAGCCAACTTCTGGATGTCTTTCTCTATTAGAGGGCACATTTTACTTTGTTTCATAACTATTTCCCGAGTCCCTGCTCTTTGCATTGTTCTGTTGTAAGCTTGGATAAGGCTATAAATACAATTACCTTTCCAAAAAAAATGGTGACTCAAAAAAAGGGGAGTTCCTTTTAAATAAACATGCTGCAAAGTCAGACCAATAAGCAAAGAAGGGGCTGAAATAAAAAGTACTTAAAATTAATTTTACATTCTTAAAATTTATTGTAAAATAAAACAGAAAATTGCATAAAGCAAAAGTATAACTTAATGAATTATTATAAGGCTAATACCTTTGCAACTACCATCCATCTAGAAATAGAACTTTGTCAGCCACCCTAGAAGCCCTCTGAAACTTTACATTTGTAATTCCCCATTCAAATAAAAATTCCTTTCATCGCCTTTAAAAGTAACCACTATCCTGACTTTTAAAGCAATCATTTTTCTTGCTTTTTTTTTAGCAGCTTATCACACGAAAGTGTGCAATCTTGAATACTCTGGTTTAGTTTTGTTTATTTTTTCTTTCTTATTTTAAAAAATATATATCTGTTAAATCTCTTATAATGGTCAAATTTTCCTTCCATTCTCTCCCTTTTTGTTGCCTTGCAGTTTATTTGGGAAGACACCCAGTTCTTTGATCTATAGAGTTTCCTTGATGCTGATGGCATCCCCAAAGTGTGGTTTAGCATGTTCCTCTGTCCTTTTTGTTTCCTGTAAATTGGTATCTGAATATAGACACTTAGTCAGATTTGAATTTTTTTGGCAAGACTTATTCCTAGGTGGTGTGCAGTCTTGGCTATTGATATTGCCGCTCAATGCTTAGATCCAGTAATTCAATAAGATTGCCCAGTGATGATATTCTACTTCTATCATTCTTTCTTCATCAGTTAGATGGAACCTTTTATAAGAAGTAACTTACTCTCATCTACTATGTACTTGGTAATTCTTAGGTATAACTAGAATTGGAAAGAAAGGATAAATATACTCCCCCCACCTCCTAATCTTTACCAGTTTTCAAAGTAATGAATTGGTTCACTATCATCCCATAAATCTGACCAATTAAGCTCTGTCTTTTAAAAAATGTAAGCTCATGGATTTAATCATATTTGTGTTTCAATCTATTGAAGTTACTATCATTTTTAAAACTTAAGTTGCCCCTCATTGGCTGTGGAAGCCTCTTTAGGTTGGCTCCCGAGACCTTTACAGATGTCCCTAATGGTCTTTGACAGCTCTCTTGCTCTCTGGTAGGCTAATGTGCTCCAAGCTCATCTTGTATATTTCCTGTTTCAAACCTGTAATCAGCTGTTCTCCAAGGAACCCTGGCAGCTTTTAGGGGGAAATGGTATTATGAGACCATAATCTAGGTGCTCGGGTGTTCACTGTTGGTCATTGTTTTTGGGCCTTTTCATTATTTTTAGGTCTTTTCAGTGGACAGAGTCAAGCAAAAATTACAATAGCTCTATAAAAACATATAAATATATTTTATACTGAGATACAATACTTCAACGTCAAATTCATGACTGCAGGGTTTCTATATAATAGCTTCAATCTTATATCTGAATTGTCTTTTTTCCACACCAGGAATTCTGATTCTTAAAGACACAGGATGATTGAATTAGAATATCACATAATCACCCATTTTCTTTGTTCCAGATTAGATACACAATAGGCTCAGAATTACATACAACTACCACTAATAAAACAGCTAACATTTCTTTTTTGCACATGTTATATTCATTCTTCTCTATGAAAAAAAACATTTGCATGATATCTTCATTGTCAGAGCTTATAGCATTTTCAAAGAAGTAGAAGTAGCTACTCTCTATTAGGATCACAGACAAAAATGTTCCCATTATTACAGTAATCCTTTCCAAAATCATCAACCATATTCTATTTCCTAATTCTCTTCACATCTGCAATATATATATTTTATTCATTCATTATTTTGTTTTTTGCAATGTAGTTTTGATTTTTGTAGAACACAACAAAACAAAGCTCTTCTAACTCTACTTTCAGATTGCTAGATTTAAATATTCCTTTGGATTTATAAGCAATGTAGAAACCTAAGCTTTTCGTTTCTTTTGATCGTCTTGTTGCTGAAGTTCTGTCACCTTAATCAATGTAGAAGGAAATCTTAGTAATTGATGTATTCACATACTAAAAGAAAAAGAAGGGGACAAAATTAATATAAATTGGAAAAACCAGCTTGAAGTCATTCATCTAAATAGACATACATTTTCTAGTTCAGACATTACTAAAAAGAGTCCAGTAGCAGTTCATGTGTTTTGCCCATGATCTTTCCTATAGTGGAACCTTAGTGTTCAGACTTTGGTCTCTAATATTGTTTCTAACATAAAAGGGACCCCAGGGCAGGAAAAAATATAATACGTCTGTAACACCCTGTTGTTGTCAGAAAGGAACAGAGATGTAAGAAGCAGTACTAAAAGAATGAAAGAATCTGATTAAGGGAACTACCAATGAGCATCAAACAAATGATGATGATAAGAATAACAATTAAAAATTGTATCTGTAAAAAGCCATGAATTCATTATACCCCAGTAGAAATGGTTAACATAAAATATATAAAATGTATCTGTTATATAAAAGAAGCTTATATATATATATAAGCTTGGATGTTTAAACATTTTATTGATTTTTAAAGTAGGGAATATTATTACATATGACATTCTGTTTCTTCTATTATGTATTTTAATAAAGTTTCTATCTGTGTAAAAAAAGTGCTTGTGCTTCTATGTAAATAGGAAAGTAATCCTGTATAACACAGGGATCCTACCAAGAACAGAGCATACTGATCAGCAGCGTTAGTAAAACTGGATGCAAAAGATAATAAGATTTACTAGTAAAAAAAATAGAGATTTCAAAAGTTTTGTTTCCAATGAAATAAATTAGTCTAACCTCCTAAAGAAACAAGCTACTCACAGAGATTAAATTCTAGACTAATCAAGTAATTACAATGTAAAAAATCTAATAAAATATATTATTTTAATAATGTTAATAGACTAGGTCCATATATTCATAGTGACAGAACAATGTATTAGGGACCAGGGTGTTTGAATGTTAAAAATGTATCATTTTCAGGAAAAGCACCAAGTTTCGAAAACATGGAACTTAAAACATTTGTTATATAAAGGGACTCATATTATGATGCTCAGTATTCCCTGTTTAAATGACTGTGGCTAGTACAACCTCACCCAGAGTCCCAACCCAGAGTCACCAGCCAGTAACCCAGGATCTGCATCGTTGCCTTGTGTGATACTGTGTTCTTTTTCCTTTGGGTCTGATAAGGTTAATAGAACCCTAAGAAAATTTAAAATGGGAGCAATAAGGATGTGTCAAAATAAAGGTAAAAATCAGAAACAAAGTTAAACATGTTGTTTTAGCATTTAAATGACTAGCATTTAAATCACTAGCTTTAATATAAAGGAATAAGACATTTAATAATCATTGTGCTTTTATAATATGGTTTTTCTGCTGTCTTTGGTGCTCTATATATTCAAAAGAATCAACCATATGAAATTTGTAGTTACAGGTTAAATTGTTTAAGATAATTTAATTAGATTTATAATCAATGTCTAAATGCTCAATGAATTTTATTTTCAAAGTCTTTGTCAGATATATGAGTTAAATCAATTGATCATTAAACAAAGTACCAGAATAGTACCAGTTCCTCTCTTTGAACAAAAGTTCTTTGGTCATAATCATTACTGGTTCTATGAAAAGGAGAAATATTTAAAAGCAGAAACCAATGTCCCTATCACAAAAAAACCTTAACTTGTCTTTCACGTCCTTTTTTTCCCTGCACTCAAATAGGTGCTGCAGTAAAGTTCAACCAGCATCATGACTCACCGCGTGGTGATCCATCATTGCCCTGGCCATCAGCCCTTGGTCATATATATTTCAGTCACTGCTGAAATGGAAGGTGAGGAGATTGGTTGGGTAGAAGCAGAATTGTCTTCCCGAGGATTCGATTTACAGACTTCCACCTCTGTACTCACAGGGTCTTAGATAATGGGCTGAAGTTAGGAAACGTGAGGCATAAGTGATAAGTTTGAAAGTATTTGTAGGACTCATTTGTTATTTTGCCTTCTGCCCCTTCTTTTGGGGAACCTTCTTCCTTTTCCACTTCACCTATGTGTTTTTGGTGGGAGCTGCAATTATAGCTGCCTTCTTGCCCTGCGACAGAGACGCTTTGAAGAAACGGTCCCATGACTCAAGAACCTTTCAGAGTTTATTTATAATGGAGCTGGAGGAGACACCTCTCTCCAAACCCCAATCTCTACTTTGGTCTTGTTTGAAAAATGTGGTCCTGGACATTGCAACTGTCCATGATTTCTGACTAATGAAACAGCCCATCCATGATAGAATGGTTGAAGGAGGGTGATGCTTAGAAACAAGATGGATGCCAAAGAGGTAAGATGCTGACAGTGTTTGAGTCTCTGGTCCTAACTCCTGAAGTCCCAGGAGATGTCTTGTTTTTTATAGCATTTACTCCAGTTTGGGGAATATGCCAGCTATTTACCTCTAAACCTCACTCTAAACCCACCATTTTTTTTTGTCCTATTTGAATTGCATGAATCTGCACTATATCTTCATATCTGAGTCCAGTTTTCATGAGAATAAATCATAGTTAAAACATTCACCAAGAGTCCTGTCTTCTCTTTAACCACCAGTTTTATTACTATTACTTGTTATGATTTATTTATAAACAAATCATTCTTATTAATTATAGATTTTCTATCAGTTTTCCAAATTTTATTAGTTGTACCAAATTGCCATTCTTACTCTCTTTTTCTTCTTCAACTATGTAAGTATATAGTACATATTTATTTTTAGTGACTAAGATTGTCCTTATTTTCCCTCACTAATTTTCTGTTATTACTTTAATCCATTAAGTTTATAGTTCATATTTTCTTCATTGATGCTCAAATTCTCTTTAGCATCCTTTACTGGCTTATGATGATTATATTTTCTGCTCAATGATTTACTTATTGTGAGGGAAGGATGCCAGACTCATGAAGGACAGTGTAGCAGTTTGGTATTATTTACGAATTCCAAAAATAGATATTGGATTATGTTTGTAAACTGGTCTGCTGGAGATTTTACTTTTACTTGGTTAAATTATGGTTAGGGCTCTGATTGGACCATGTCAGTAGGACATTGAGTCCCCGCCTCCTTGGTGGGTGGGGGCTTACAGAGAAAATGACAAGGCACAGGAGTTAGTTGCAGTTTTGAGCTGGAGCCCAGGGAAGAAAACACACAGGAAAAGAACATAGAGGAATAGAGACAGTTCCATGGACACAGCAGAGACCCTGGGAAGAGAGATGAGCCTAATAGCCTATAGCTGCAGCTGAGCCTGGAGAGAAACAAGCCCCGGGGAGAGAGATGAGCCTTGTACCAGCCTATAGCTAAGATTGGAAGAAGCTGGGACCACGGAGCCTTAAGAGGAAGAGGAAGCCTGAACCCTTGCAGACATTGGCAGCCATCTTGCTCCAACACGTGGCAACAGACTTTGGTGAGGGAAGCAACTTACACTTTATGGCCTGGTAACTGTAAGCTTCTACCCCAAATAAACACCCCTTATAAAAGCCAACAGATTTCTGGTATTTTGTATCAGCACCCCTTTGGCTAACTAACACAGACAGCAAGGAGTAAGCCTTCCACTATGACATAAGTACTGAAGAGAGACAATGCTCTGAGTGAGACAGTTTATTATTCATAGCCCAGCAAACAGCACCCAAGTCCCATGGGCAACACAATGGTCCCAGTTGGTGGCTATGTGTGCAGTGGATTGTGCTGCAGGACTGGAACATAACACCAAGGGTCCAGCACCTTTTATAGCAGGCATCACACAAGCCAACCCCTCTTCTTCCCTGGAGAGCAAACAGTTACAAGCTAATTACTGTGGTGGTATTAGTGCCAATAATTAGAGGGGTCAATCGATGGGCTGAAAAACAACTGCCACCCTCCCAATGTCAGATATTCTGTGGCCCCCTGCATTTCACATATAAACACATAACCCAAAGGGCATTTGTCAGACATTGGGGGTAAGAAGTCTGTATTTAGAAGCTGTCGATATGAGTGTTAGGTGCATCAAAATAATTCAGGGTTAGCTATGCCCACACATGAGTTATTCTGTCCCCACAGTATGAGATCTAACAGTGGGTCCAATTGCTGGCTGCACCTGCCTCTAGGCTCAGACAGACCATGTGATTTTTTTTTTTTCTCCAGGCTGCGGTGCTAGATTTAAGGGACATAGAGAACATTAATTGTTCCTCCTTCTCCACCCTTCTCAAGGTCTAAGGTCTTTCCCTCTTAGGTGCCAGAGTTGTTTTCTCCCTCCACTGCCACTGCCATATAGTTTGTCCCAATTTAGGAGACACTTCTTTTTTTGCCCAGCCTGATAAGTCTTGGGTCATGGCAGTAGAACTTGTAAAAGCCCAAGATGCTCCCATCACTGCCCAAGTGGTCCAATGCAGGGGTCCTCTAGATTTTCAGATGCCACCAGCTGCTTATTATGCTCATGGTCTGTTTTCTGCCATACCAGGTAACTGAAACCAACCAGCAACAGGTTGTTGTTGTCTAATTGCCACCTTAAGATGAGACTAGAGTCAGTGGAGAAAAAGAAGAGGGGTGGCTAGATATTGTCAGATTGTTGGAATCACAGATATGGAGAGCACACACAAGCCCTCCTCCCCATCCTGACTTCCCCAAGGGCATGTTCCCTTGCAGGAAACAGCTACATTTAATCCCTCTCTGTCTGGCTAATATGTTAGTCCACAACACTGACAACATGTTCTGTCCAGCAACCTTTTTCTGTCAAGTGTTTAAATGCTCATTCCATCTCCTGATGATGCCAGTAGCCTCAGGATAATAAGGGTGTGAAATAACAGTAGAATACCATGTTCATTTGCCCACCCATGGGGCCCCTTTGTTGTGAATTGTATGCCATTGTCTGATTGTAAATGGTCCAGTATCCAAAAACATGGTATTTCTTGGTCTCAAATGCCACTATGGTGTGGCTTTAGCTGGAGTACCTGTTAATGGCCATTCAACACCAGCTGTAGCAATGAGATAGCAACAGATGATTGATGTCTATTTGCCAGGAATGGGCAGGGCCCTTGAACTATGTACCTTCATTGTAGTGTAAAATCTCTGGTCTCCCTGGGGACAGAGAGACCTTGGTCCCACCCAAAAACCCCTTCTCTTTAAAAGCTACCAGATCAGGGATGGGGTGCAGAATCAGGTTATGGGGTTGCTGAAGGAGTAATTTGTTCTAAGGAAGCCTCCTGATCTCTTATTACCTTCAGGAGAGTGAGATTGATCTCCATGGAGGAATCCAGTTCTATGGAGGCACTTTCAGTTTCACTGGCCTTGGGGAAGTTCCCTTGGGTGGGCCATCACATAGATATCGAAACAGAAATCCGAACTAGGAAGTCTTACTGTGAAGCACGATTCTGTCCAAACCGAATAGGCTGCATGGACTAGAAGCATGGGGTTGGGTGTGAGTTGGCCTAGTTGAAGTTCACCTTCAAGAACATAACCTTTCTTATGCTCTCTTCACACAAATGCACTAGCCATGTCTAATAGATCTTCAGCATGTTGAGTAAAGTGGTCCTGGATTTCTTCCCCTCTCTCTGGCTCTGTGCCCACATCTTGGTACTCTGTATTGGAGCATGCTGTCCTCCAAGGATGTTAAAACCAAGTGCAGTTATGCTTTCTTCCATGACAGGGGTCCAGTGTACTTTCATAGTCCACTAACCCATAGGAGAGCAAGCAAAAACCCTGGCATGGTTTAGGCAGTTTGCTTCCATCCTATGTCTCACCACTCAGCCTCTCCCACTAACTCTACTCCTGCTCATTAACAGGGCACCCCTTATTCTTCCCACCTCCCGCCTTCTTGCTTGGGAGAGAGCTTTGGCTCCTGACTGCTTGGGAGTTTTCTTATATCCTTGAACTTGGCCTGGGAGACTCATGCCTTTTATTTTCCAAAGTCATTGCCTACCTTGGCACCTGGCTTATTTGAGAAGACTCCCAACCTCATAGAGGATTGCAAAGCACTGAAAATAGACAGCAAGACACAATGGATCAGAATGAGACAGCTCATTACTCACTGTATAGAAAGCACCAGGAACATCGGCATGGTGGTGTTACCTTCCCCACGAGTGATGGGTCTAGAGGGATGCTGTGCATACAAGTGATAGTGCTGCAGGAGAAGATACAGGGCCAAGAGCTCAACACCTTTTGTAGCAAGCAGTAAACCAGCCAGCCCCCTTTTCTGGGGAGGTGGTAGTCATACATCAGTCACCCTGTGGTCACCTTTAGCTTCCTACTTGCTTATGTGACTAGCTACAGAAATTACTCACTATCAGGGGACAGTCAGGCCTTGCAGTTTAGCATACTTAGCAAGGATGTGCATGGACACTCAGGTCCACAGCAGATTGCTTCTCCAAACACTTATATGTCCATATGTTTAAAAGAATTTCTGTTATTGTTTATTTACAATGAACAAAAACATGACCAAATTTTAGGGGGCTTTTTGTATGATCAGTAGAGATTGGTGAGTTTGCCTATGATGGTCCCAAGATTCCCAGGTAGTAAGAGAAGCACCCACACTGATAAACAGTAGCTGAGAAACACTCAGTATAAGAAGGGAATCTGTTTCCTTTCTTTTATTCCCTTATCATCTTTCTCACCAGCCTGATGAATATTTGGATTTGTTGACTCTCTATGGAGCTGAGACACATTGGTACAGCCTTGCCATCTCGTATTGGACTATTACACTATCACCCAGACTAACTTCCTTCTAGACCTGCTGCACAAAACTGTGGTTTAATCTTCTTCAAGCACCAACTCCAGCTACTGTTCTGTTTGTTATCTTCTTATTGTTTTCAAGGGAAGTGTCTAAACTCCCAGACTGAAGATTCAAGGTCCTCTTCTACGCCAATCACATCTCTGTCTAATCTTCTTTAGATGTATTCTGATGGGGCAATGTTGGAGTGGGGGTGGGCTGGTGAGTGCTCATTACCCCTATTTCAGTTTCTTTATTCATGATATTATTCAGAACTCAATTGCACCCTCCCTTCCTTTCCACTTCTTCAAATGCCCCTTACCCTTAACCAGTGCCTGCCCCACTTACTCCTTGAAAAGTTCAACTAACATGAAGACTCACTTTTTTTTTTATTTTAAATTTTACCAGGAGGTCCCAGGGATCAAACCCAGGTCCCTCCACATGGGAGATGGATGCCCAACTATTTGAGCCACATCCGCCCCCCGAAAACTCACTTTTCAAACCTATGGTCACATCTTGTACTTAACATAACTTTTCAACACTATATCTCCACCCATCAACTAGATTGTAAAGTCCCTATAGGCTAGATATCCTATTTACTGACCACTTTGGCTACCAGAGAGTAAGTAAGTAATAAATATGGAATTACTCATAGATGGATGGATTTTTCTCTCTTTTAGTAATATTTGAAGAGTTTAAGATGAGATGACCTAATTGGTTTCTTGATGATGTTAATTTCATTATAAAACAAATTATATCTCATTTCATTTAAGATTATCTTAGGATGATTTTGACACTTTCCTTTAGTAGATTGGCAATTCTTCTGAGGATAGCCTTCTCATAGCACCTCAGATTTCCTTCACTATACTTCTCTAAGGATTAAGTTCCCAGTCGTTTTGATCTGAGTCCACCTTTCTCCTAATAGCTTAACTGAATTTTGTGTTGTGATGGTTTGATGCTGGATGGACTCCAGAAAATCATGTCCTTGGGACTAATCCATTCCTGTGAATGTAAACCTATTGTAGGTAGGATCTTTTGATTAGATCACTTCAGTAAGGCAAGAGTGGGTCTCAATCCTCTTACTGGAGTCCTTTATGAACAGGATGAATAGAGAGAGAGACACAGAGAGGAACCCCTGGAAGTTGAGAAAGAAAGCCCCAGAATCAGAAGCTGAGATCAATGATACTCACAGAAGCTGTGGGAAACGGAGCCCAGAGGAAAAGGCAGAGACTGGCAGCTGCCACCATGTTCCTTGCCATGTGACAGAGGAGTCCAGGATCGCCAGCAGCCAGGCTTCAGGGAGAAAAGCATTGCCCTATGAAGCCTTGATTTGGACATTTTCCAGGTCTCAGAACTGTAAGCTTGTAAATTAGTAAATCCCCATTGTAGAAGCCAACCCATTTCTGGTATATTGCTTTCAGCAGCTTTCAGCAAACTGAAACATGTGCCATACTGGTTGATTTAGGAGTGACTCTTAAAACTGCTTGATACAATTAAAAGGAAAGGGAAAAGGCTGCGGGAAGAACCTCACAACCCACTTGGAAGTCCCCTAAATTTGGAGTGCACATTGAGGTAGCTACTTGAATAGGGACTATCATGCTAGGCAATCAAACCACCTGACTGATAGCTTTGGCTCAACGGTATTCTTGGAAGCCCATGTTTGGCATACATTACCTACATGCACTTTTCACTAAACACAAAGAATTATTACTTCTGCTTTTGTCAAGATCAGATACCCTCAAGCATTTGTTTCAGAGAGAGCAAAATAGCTTGCTAACTGAGTTCAGAATTGCTTGGACTCTTAGCAGCCTTGACAGTGCTATTTTTATGATTTTTCCAAAGCTAATGTCTTTAACACACAGTCAAAACACAGACTATGCCACATCAACAAATCAAAAAAATATTTATAGGCCCTTTTTCCCATCATAGGAGAGAAGAAAGAAAGGCTTTCTGTAGGAATCTAGGTTTACTGAAGTCAATGTGAGGAGTGGAGAGGGGTACATGCCTGTTTGCAGCATCTGAAAGAAGAAGAAAGGGCAGCTGTGTGGAGTGTGGAGGAAAGATGCAATGGAGACCCGGGAATATTTGGGGGCAACTCTGTGAAGCTTATCTAGCTTCAGAGGGGCTAGAATTATAAGAGAGGAATTGGGTGAAATAAAGTCACCCCTCCTTGCATATTACAGCACTGATACCTTAAATGTAGCCAGTTAAAAATAAGGTAATTTATACAAATGTCAAAGCCTCTGGCCCTGGGGTGTTGTGACAGTTTGAGATTATTTATGAATCTCCAAAAGAGAAAGATTAAGTTTGCAAACTAATCTTTTCCTCTGGGTGTGATACCCTTTGATTGTATTAAATTCAGAGGGGCGTCTGATTAAGTTTACTTGATAAAATCATTTTAGGGCTTCTGATCGGGCTATATCAGTAAGGCTTAACTCAGGTTGAGTCCCTGCCCCCTTGGTGGGCCAATATAAATGGATATTCACTCAAGAAGACACTGGGAAGAGAGAGAGAGCTCTGTCATTTTTGATCCTGGGGCCCCAGGAAGAGATGAGCCATTCGCCTGATAGCTTACAGCTGACCTTGGGAAGAGAGCCAAGACTGATATAGGAAGCCCTGAGAGACAAGCCCTATGTCAGCCTGCAGCTGTGATCAGGAAGAAGCTGGGACGATGGAACCTCAAGAGGAAGAGGAAGCCC